>JAJMAG010000027.1:75299-142731 GCA_030564905.1 Geotrichum fermentans | reverse complement strand
CCAGATAAGCGAAAAAGGATCATTTACGCGAGGTCAAGTGAGTTATAAATTTAACCTGAACTTTCAAGTACTTAGAACGGCCGGCATCTCTGGATTTTTGTTATTATTATGTGTTGATCTGTCAACTGCGGCTTGTGTAACTCCTTAGACGCTAGCAGCCAGCCAAGATACCCGGGGGATCCGAGATTTTGTTACAAATGTCAACTGCGGTTTATGTACTCCTTAGACGTTAGCAGCCAGCTAAGACAACCGGGGTATCCGAGATTTTTGAATTTTGAAGCTCTGGACCTTGTCATGATCAACACTTGAAATCGAGTACCAGAAGAAGCACGACATTGGACAAAACGTAATAATAATTAAGATAGTAAAAAACAAGAGCAAATTTATATACTGTATATAAAACGTAATGACAACAAGTATAGAACCAAAGATACATATGCAACAAACACCATCGCTCGATCTTGACTTTATAGCATTTTGGCGTGAAAGCTCGCACGTCTAGTTTTGTACACCAAGTATCCCACAAACACGCCGCCCTGGATGAAAATGAGCAGCGTAAAGGCCATCCAAATGGACGGGCCCCCCTTGGTTACGGCCTGCGTGACCGTATCCGGAATGCTGCCCACAATGCTCGCAGTGTGCTCCTTGACCGCCGAGTTGATGTCCTCGAGCCTGGTGTGAAGCTTTTTCATGTCAGACTCGAAGCGCGCCTTTTGCGATTGCACGGAGGAGCTCTGCGCAGTGCCCTGGTCAAGCTGCTTGCGCTGCAGAGAGATCAGGTCTTGGATGACACTTTCGAGTGAGTTGAGCTTCTTCTCGAGCGACTGCTGGTGCGCGGCTTGCGTGTCGTGGAGTGTACGCAAGTCGGCCTTGAGCTTTTCAACGTCGCCGTTTGGAGTGGCCGCCTGTGCTGAGCCGGGCTGGGTTGAAAGCAGGTTGAGTCTTTCAAGAATGGCTTCTAGCGCTTTCTCCTCGCCATTGGATCGTTCCTTCAGTATCGGTTGTTGCTGCTGGACGGCCTGCTGCTGCTGTTGCTGTTGCTTTGCGTTGAGATCATCGGCCTGTTTTTGCAACTTCTGTTCAAGATCAGGCACGAGCTCGTCAATCTTGGGCACAATGTCAGAGTACAGTTGAACCCGGTGCAAAATAAAGCTGTCTGCATTCTCAGTGTTTTCGGCCGACAATCCAAAGTATCCGCCCTGAGGCAGCGAGATATGGTCCGTCTGGAAACACAGCTGGTCGTTCACCTTGATGCGGAAGAACCCTTGCTGGTATGAGATCTTGACCTGCGTCTTGTAGCCCTGGTTGCGGTACCCCAGGTGGCACATGGCAAACGCCTTGTCCTCGGGTTTGGACTCGGACTTGTAATTCAGGCTGCCGTCATTCAAGTATCCCCTAATTGTGCCCTGATCTTCGTCCTGCGACGGCGCTGCCGAGTCGATAAAGACCCCCAGGCCGTCCCACTTATCGTTTCCGCCGTGGACCGGGCCCAGCGAGGAGCCCGGCTGGGTCGTGTACCATATTGCCATTCCGCCGCCGGGGTGGATGGGCCCCGCCACCGAGAAATCAACGTCCAGGGTCCATTTTTCATAGTTGTTAGGCACGGTGCTCCACGCGCTGCCACGCTGGTTGGATTTGCCGAGATCCGTCAGTGTCAGCCGATCTGAAAACACTTTAGTCGATCCTTGAAGTCTCCAGTTCTGTATCGGTTCGCCCTCTGACAGCACCTCTGGAATGGAATGCGAGAACTCGGGCTGAATAGGTTTGGCGCTCGCCGCCGTTATAGCGGCCGCTAGTGCTAGAAATGCCGTATACTTCATTCTTTTTTTTTTTGCTTGATTTGTAAATAAACGGTTTCGTCTTGTCTTACTATCGTCAAACAAAAAGATGAAACAAAAAAAAAGAGTCTAAGCGAACGATCGAAGAACAATCGATTGATTTTCTGGTGCGAGAGAGAAGAGAGATCAACGATTGTTTGGAAAAGTTTGTGACCACCGTGTGATTTACTCAAAGTTCTCCCGTTCGAAAGATTGGGAGTCTGGACATGGTCTCCGCTTATGTACGCAGAACGAGACATAGCCGAACTTAGTTTCAGGAACCGTAATATTGAAGCAAGGCAGATGCCGTTGCATAAACTATGATATTAACCCTTGCCCTCTATGTAATAGAAGCGTTTTCTGAAACTTGTACGCACCGTCCATCTCAAAGCCAGAGCGAAGACTTCAAGTCCATGACGGAAAATCACTTCTTTATTACCTAGTTAATATGCGGTCTTGTATTGTAGCAAATAGGCTATACGATCCAAGTATCAATATATACAAATTGTAAGCAAACTCTCGCTCTCACAAAGGCCCTCGGGCAAGGCATACCAAGCTTGGCTCTCCCTAGATGAGACCAATCCACTTCATAACCCTCATTCTCACTCCTTCTATCGTGTTCATTTTCGGCCTCACGTCCAAATAAAAACTAGGCAACCCCGGCATTGCTGGATTCGGCTTCCCCGTATAAAAGTCAATCACATACTCGACAGTCTGCTCGCCGCATCTCGTAATAACCCAGTCGTGTCTGTCGAACGGTTTCTGCCAACCCAAAAACGTTGCATTCAGGCGCGCTTTGGGACTTAGTTTGCGTGCATCTCCGGTGAAGCTGACCAGCTGGGGTCCGCCGCATTGGCTGAACGAGGCCGGTTTGCCCGCGAGGACGGGTTCTTCCCACTTGAGGATCTCGGTCCAGGCCCGCTCGTTGACGGCGTTGTGAATAGGCACGACCGACGCCATGTCGGCAGCCTGCGGATCCCAATTCTTGCGTTGCATCGCCGCAAAGAACTGGGCCTGCGACGGGTAGACCCAGTTGCCGCCAGGCCCGCCGCTGCGCGGGATGGTGCTGACTTCGCGGTCGGTGGGCAGACCCGTTTGAGAAGCGACGCGCGCGGCCTGGGCTCGGATGTCACTTGAGTCGAGGTTGCTTGAAATGCATTCCTTGTCCTGGGGGCACACGGTGTTGGGGTGAGGGGCATCAAACGACTCGCCTCCGTTGGCTGTTGTCCGGGCGCTAGCTTGTTTGAGCCAGACATCGCGGCTGCTGAGATCGACCGGGCATTTCTCTTCGCTGCCGCCAGATGTCTGAGATGCTTGTGCTTGTTTGAGCCAGGCGTCTCGGCTGCTATGGTCGACTGGGCATTTCTCTTCACTGCTGCTGGCTGATGAAGGATGTTTTTCCAGTTTGGCGTCTAAATACTCGTTCTTGGAAGCAGCCTGTTTCAGCCAAATATCGCGCGTACTGTGGTCAACAGGGCATACTCCTTCCTCAGGTTTGCTGGCAGCCATGGTTTAGCTTGTAGATGCGTGTGTGTGAGAATTATTGGCTACCCTGAAAATTTGGATTGGCAGAAATTTATTATGGATACATCATATCACGAGAATCATTATTTGTAAGCCTTCTCCCATCATTGGTCCCAACATGACTCGCCAATTATTCAATATTTAAGCGTAGTAAAGCATGCACAAGATATTACAGATATGAACGCCGTTCGGAGAATTTAATATCCTTCGTAGATACTCAGGTCCTCCCGCTTGAGGCCTATATTCTCCTCTCTTAGATCCAGCCATTTTACGCTGGACAGCACCTTATTAGCTGCAGTGCTCTTCATGATCTCATCAACTGCAGACGTAGCGACCAACAAGCAAATAGCGTCGTAGCCACCAGCACCAGGTACAACGCCACCAAGAACGCCAGGAATTTTAGAGCATTCGTCGAGAATAACGGTTTGTTCTTCAGGTTCAATAGGAGCTCCAGATTCAATTGTCATGGCCTCAAGGCCAGATCTGATGTCTTGGAATGTACCCGCGAATTTGCCTAGAATGGAGTGCTCCTTCAGCCCACTACTAAGCTTGGTTCCAATCTCCTCCAATAAATCATTATAAACTTTTGGATCGCTTTCCTTGCTCAGCTTCTCAAGGTTGTCTAACAACTGAACCAACTCCATGTTTGCTTTATCGAGATTTGTCCACACTTCTAAACTTCGTTCTGGTTTCTCCTTACGCCATGCTTGGACCATTGTAACCAATTTAGGAGTTTCACTGCCTCCACACACATCTCCCATGAGCAAAGATAGCCCTCGTGGCATGGCGCGTGGCTCCAATCTCACTTTCCAGTCCTCATCATCTACAAGGGTCTTTACCTTATTGGCATATTCGACTCCAGTAAACGTATCTGGCGACGCAAGACTGCCTAAAATAGCTGCGGGAAATCTTCGGTAGATGATGCTACCACACACAGCACTGGCCACATCGAATCCTGAACCTACCTTCTTCTGTGCAGTGCAATGAGCAAGCTGCGCCAGGTTGTGGATACGCTTTAAAGCATTCTTGTCGTTGAGATCACTCAACTCTGGATGAAAGTAGTCCAGAAGGGCAGCTGTAACAACCGACGTTAGGGCGGCTGATGATCCAAGTCCAGTTTTGGGTACATTCTGAATCTGTGTTTTGTGAGAATGAAACCGTTTCGTGGGATACTTGGCGACCTCCTCTGGATCTTGTGAATGGTAGGCATCATCACTATAAATGGTAATTCTGATATCGCTGTTGACATTCGGTTGAACATAGCTCAGCACTGTGGTAATTGTGGCCTCCAAGAACGGGTTCTTATTGTCTCTGCAGTGGTTAGCGTTGCAAGACTTGATCCATGGAATGCTTACACAGACACCGCACGGAAGGCCTTATCGCCCTCAAAACGACTTTCAAAAGTCCAGATGCCATTGTAAAACTGCGGGCTTCTTACTACCACGGTCGTCTTATCAGCAGTGGTGGTTTTTCCTTGAATCACAGCATGCATGCGTGCGCTAAGAGCCACAACATATGCACTGTAGGTGGGATCTAGCACGAGATATCCGCCGGCAAGAAGGGCTTTACCAGGAGCTGAAAACGCTCTGAGGTCGGTGCTCGTCATTGAGTCTGATTAGCTATGAAATTGAATGGATTGAATTGAGTTGACGGCTGTGTGTGTGTAAATCAAGGGATGCGAAGAAGCGACGAAGATCACTCGAAGGTGGAAAAAAACGGGTCACGTAAGCAGACCTCCCTAGTATTTTAAAATGGTCACGTGATTCGATAATATTAGCACTAGAAGCGCCTTTAGCGCGCTTTATTTGGCGCGTTTTGCTAGAACGAAGAGGGGCCCAGTGTATAAAATGGTTTCATCACCTAGTAATCTCTAATTTCCGATTCAATTGTATGTGGGAAACGTCGCTCTCAAGTGCTGCTGGCGGACTACAGTTTTGGCCTCAGGTCTAAATCAGAGGTTAAATTCAATCTGCGAGTAAATCAATAGTACCTTCGTCTACAGTCGCGCATTAATATAAGTAGCCTTTATATTAGCTGGTGATACCTGCTACAAACAAAGGACAACGCTGCGTGGCCTACACTCCTCCTGGATATCCGCGTACAGCCTTGAGATTCATGTAGCTACAAAGTACAGGGCCATTAAATAGATCTATCACTCCATGAACCAATCAATTAATGAGCCAATCAATCAATCGAGCAAAGCATACTGGGCATGCTGGAAACTTGTAACACCTTTTGTGTCATAATCTTTCCCTAACTGAATCCTGTCAGCTGGTAGTACGTGAGCGAGGGATGTGCAATGCAAGCATTTTTACTACTTCGAGGATCTTAAAGTTCACGTCAAAATATATAAAGCTAAGCCTCCAAGTCCGCAGTCGCCGGTTGGGCCTTATCCCTGTCCCACCTAGGAGGGTCCACATTATTCTTTCAAAAACCCTCAAGGAGTCGTAGTAAACCTAATAGCACTTTGAGTGTTCAAATTGATCAACGTTGGTTGCTTCTGCTACAACTACTACTACGTTGGATGCACCTTTGGAATAGCATATACGTAGGGCGGATATCTGGAGATGAACATGTTCATACCACAGCCTTGTTAGCATTCGAATGCTGGACGTCCGGACTGCCTGAGGGCGGTTTGAACCGTAAAGACGCCCGGTGTGCGCACCGGGATCGTATGCATCTGCGAGATCGATCCGTGGAAATTTTCAAGGTGGCTGACGCTCAATTGCTCATCATGCTGGCCGTTCATCGTCTACTTTAATGTTGATCTCAGCCGCCGCCTCCAAGGTAGAGTGCGACAGCATTTGTCGACCCTATAAGCATTGAAGCGACTGGAAAGCTAGAGCGATCGAATGTGAGTATGGCTGCTTGCGTTCCGATGCAAAAGGACCTTGGCCATTTGGGTGGGGCTTCCCGAAGTCTTAAGTCTCGGTGTTTTTATATGGACATTAATTTTTTTTACTATATAACACGTTTATCTATGGTACTATGCATCTTGGCTCCAAGATCTGAGATTAATTAATCCTGGTATATTTTGTTCTGTCCCCTGGTCGTAAGCGTATGCACGGAGCTAAAGATCTGGATTGCATCTTGAAAATTAATGACTGTGGGCCCGCTATCGAGCTTTGCAGATCTCCACCTCCGCGCATACATGTAGATCTGCTCGGTGCTTCTTCAGCAAGCGTGCACATGAAAGGCAGAAAGTGCGGGCATTATGTTAGAGTATATGTAGTTGCAGATAGCGCACCGCATATACACTGGCAACATTTGAATAGTAGGAGCAGCTGAACAGTAAAAAAGATAGGGATTTTTTTATATGTGTTTTCATGTTACAGCGGTGATTTACCAAAGTATTTTTTGATTAACATTCGAAGCACTTGGAGACGCTACATGACAAGATCCAGTTCCAAGTGCCACGGATCAACCTGGCCCATGGCTACAAGCTCAAACTGAAACCTCCGCATGCATTTTGCCAACAAGGCTCGAGTGTTTGCCGTGGCTTTCTTATTCACATGTGCAGTCAAGTCAACTTGCGAGTCCTAAGGAGCGAAACGCATCTCACAACTAGTCTCTACATAGTCACGCACTAAAAAGGCACACCGGCCGTTGACTATAAACGTACTGTACATGTGTACGTTTCAAGACTCGCATTTGAGCCATAATGAGGATACACATTTGTTCCAAGAGTTGATGTTGGTACTTCTTGACATAATGCTCAAATCTGAATCCTCAAAACTGAACAAAAGGTGGAGGAAAAGACGACGTTAGCATCCACACCCGTACCGTCGTCGGCCAAGAGTCCAGCGTTGACAGTTGGAAACCCGTAACGGTTGACCGTAACTCATGCGCTCCCCATCAATATGTGCACTTTCGTGTAGTGGTGGATATAAAATCCGGGCCACAGTGCGGATGATAGGCATGTATGTCGCAGTTGGACAACATCTGGATAAAATATATCTCGCAATAGTGGAGTATTATTTTGACTAAATAATCGAGAACACTACATTTAATGTTGCGTGTCTATTATTTCTATTTTATTATTATTATTTTTTCTTCAATTTTGCAGATTGTTACTTTACGGTGGTAAGGAGTAGCCTTTGAGCGTTTTGAAATTAGCTGGATGAGGTGAATTTTTGGAGTTCTTCGAATTCTCCGCAACGTTGATTCTCCCATGAAAATATATTGAGCGTTCAATGTTTCAGACGCCAAATGCTGATCTTTCTACTTCATTTTACATATAGGGGTCAGAAGTCCCAGCCTCACCAAGGCCTACGGAGTCTACATTACATTTGTAAATGAGACGATTGGAATATGTATCAGCCGTCGACGCGAAGTCCAATCTGGAAGATGAGGCAAGAAGGGTCCACAAGTGAAACATTCGAAACGAGTACAGTACTTTTACGCGCCGACGACGAAGAAGAAGAAGAACGTTGAGGGAAAAAAAAACAGTCGACTTCATGCAACGTGGCATTGAACTGGAATCCTTATTGTTAGGGTATATGCATTTCCTACAAAGGGATGGGCCTTCTAAAACATATGCCGTATGAGCTTGGAATGCTTCTCGAAGTGACGTTTTTCAACGTTTTTGAACGGTTAGCACTGAGACTTGATATCCATGATGATCCAGTTGGGAGTGTTGTCTCATAATAACGGTTGGGCGAAACGGTCCAAGTGGATCCAAAGAACAACAACAACCAAGAACCCAGAACTTATTTCATGTACTACTTTGCTGTTCTGCACTTGAGCTTTACAACTTTTTTAACGCTGAGAAGATAATGAACTTCAAATGCTCAATGAAAGATGCACCAAGAGCTTAATCACTGGCCTCAAAGAGCTGTTTTGAGTTTTGAACATGTGTTTGTGTGCGTGTGTGATGACCATGACAAAGCTGAAAAGCTCCTACAAACATCGAACAAGGAGCACCTATATATGAAGTTTCCCACAATGTTCTCTTCATCCGTTCCGTTTTCTTACAACCAGCCCCTACCATGGCGCAATGCTTCAAGCTCATTGACCATTACGGAAGATGCGAAAAGTTCCTATTCGGATCCAGCTAATAAGCCAGACAGGAACTCCCTTCTTCTTGCAGCAATTGGTGGGTTTGTTCCTGTTTTGCTGCTTTGTCCAGCCCTTTTATCTCGATGCCCACGTGCTTGGTGGTTTGTGTAGTGCCTCAGGGCCACCCAGAAGGTGCAACAAAGGAGCCGAGCAGACGCTCATGGCGACACTTGGGGCCTAGTAGGGAAATAGAACAACAAACGGACGGAGAGAACAGGCAAGAGACAACATGGGAAGATGCATCAATTGGCGATAGCTGTGTGTGTGAGATACTATTGGAAGCAATCTACGTGTATTGAAAACTGATTCTGTAGTGTCAAGTTGAGTTCATTTCAGTGAACCCACTAGTGGTTGACGCTAATAGCCATTGAATGAGCCTTATTCTCTCACGTATATCACTACTCCTACTCCTACTAGCTTTTGTTAGCTACATCTCAATGGAACTGAATTGAAGTTTTCTCTTTCATTCACAAAGCCTTCGCCTTCTCTTCTTTTGTTTGTTTCGTTTTGTTTTCCTCTTGACGAGCGACGTCGCCGGCCCTTTGACGTCGCCAAATGTTCGTCCTGCTACGTGTTTTGCTTTTTGCACGGCTGTGCCCACACGCATCACTTCTCATTGGCCAGACGCTGAAGGCTGCGCAAAAAAGAAATACAATAACAACATGTAAATTGTTGCTTTTTCTTTTCTTCGTTTTCTCTGCGCAGTTGTTCGTTTGCTTTTTTTTCATTTTATTTTTACATCATTTTCATGCCTCGTTTCTTTTTTCCCACTGCTTCCCTCCATCCCAAATCCGTTTCGACAAAGTGTATATATACTTGCCGTATGCCTCTCTCTCTTCTGCTGAGTTTTGCTATTTCGACATCATTCTCTGCATTTCATCCTCATACACAACTCAACCATGAACTCGCTACCATCACAGCTTCTGAGCATCGCCATCCCTCAGCTCCCATCCTCCCCCTCCACGTTCACGCTCTCCGGCAAGGCAGACCAGATGTACGCCTTTGAGTACAGAAACTCGGATCTGCTCTTGGCAAAGGACCTCCAGGACTACTACAACTTTACCCACGGAACAGTGTATACCACTTCGCCGTCTCGCAGCGTATTTGGCGACCAAGTGAGCGACGCAGAGGAAGACTTTTTCATGGACCTGCTCGGTGTCAGCGATAACAACAGCAGGACCGAGTTCCAAACCGCCCCAGAGCTCGTCGACCCCAGGCGAAGCGAGTTTGGCTACACAGACGATGAAGAGCTCTACACGGACGACGACGCTGCTTCATACTACTCTACTGTTTCCTTCTCGAGCGCCAGCGATGCTGAGGCCGCCATTTTCCCAGAACGCTTTGCACCAGCACAAAACATTGAGCTCAGACTCTCCATCACAGATCTTCTTTCATCTAAACTGCAACCAAGTCCAAGACCGGCATGCTCACGAATCAGGAGCCTGCAAACGAAACGAAGCAGCTTGGTGCGATTGCCAAGCAACAGCAGCGGCAGCACCGGCGGCAGTAGGCGACAAGAACGTCCTCAGTCCTTGCAGTTGAGTGATTACAGCAGCAGCAGCAGCCAAAGCCAGATATTCAGTCCTCAGGAAGGACTGGTCAAGGCCACGCTGAGCGAGCTTCTGCTGTCCACGCGCCAGCGACACAGTGTTATGTTCTAGTCTACAAGGCTATTGAGCAAGTGTTGCTATGGCGTGTGTGCCATTCCTGCTTGCTTGATTGTTTTTCTTCATTCATCTTTCACGAATTGTTTACGAAAATTTCCAGCTCTTTTTCACATGTATATTTATTAATCTTATTTCTTTTTTTATCTATTAAATGTTTGTTTGTTGTTTTTTTCTTTCGGCTAAACCTTTTTTTTATTTACGCGGTGATCAGTGATGTTTTTCCAGCTCCACATTGAGTAAGTTACACTCTATTCTGCTGGCCATGCATCTCTAGTTCCAGGTCGACTCTTTGTGTGGAAGCAAATGTTCACCAGCCTGGGCGTTAACAAAGCACAGTCTTGTGTTTACAACAGCAACATGTAAACATGGCACTCGGCGCACACATGGCTGCCAATATTGTTGACTGGCGACCAGTGGTGGCAGGTCGACGTGAGCCTTGAGAGCTTTACGGAATAAAGTTTCTCTCCATTTCCAGAGCCCTATCAATATTAATTTCCATGCAACTCATTTGAGAGCTCAACTGTTCATTTTCTCTATCTATATCGTTGACACTATAGGAGCTCGGCGCTTTGCCCCAAGCTAGCTCAAGCTATAGCAGCCACTGTGCGCTGCGCGTATTGCTCTTTCCAGCCACTTTGCCGACGAAACCGGCCAGCTCAGCCAAACCCATCTACTACTTCCAGTATGTCTAGAGCGCACATGCGTGCGTATACCATGTAGGGCACTGTAAAAGTTGACGTTTTGGTATAGCCAAATCACCCACTGGCCGCCAGTACGCTGTGCCCGCCGCTGCTATACATACAGTACGTATGGCTAGTGCTGCCCGCACGCCCCCAGGTCGGCGATCTTGCAATGATGGCGCTCGCGGGGCGGTCGCTCTACTGTAAATTTTAGGGATCGCGGTCATGGGGGATCCATCCAGCACAATGGACATTGATCAATAACATTGACTTCAAATGCTGGCGATCAAAGTTTCGAAAGCCGGATCTTCAGATCCAAAACTTAAACAGCATCAATTACGTAGGCCAGATGATATCTTCAACAAAATATTGGTACCAGTTACGAGTTCAGCTTTTGAATTTGGAGTATACTCCCAATCCCTTGGAGACAAGCTTGGCTGACCGCTAGACTGGTCGTCACCGTGTGATAGAATGTATTTATTTATAACAAGAATAGTGATAAACACAAAGTTTAAAAGTGTCTACAAGCTAGCAGTGGATGCACAATGAAGTAGTAGCTAGGGACTCGATCGGACGTCATGAGATATTTAAAAACGCTTTGGCTTCGAGTTGGTGCTCCACAGGGTGAGCCAGCTTTTGGTTTCGAGCTTAAAATTTTATTTTAAGCACTTGTGCACTGGGCGTTCAATGGTTGCTGAGTTCAATTCAGAGGGCAAACTGCTCATGAGAAGTTTAATAAACGGTCTTTGAATGGACAAACAGCCTTGAAACTTTTTCATTTGAAGTAAAGGAGCACAAGAAACCGGAACGTTATTTCTGTTATGTACTTGTGAACCCTACACGTACTTGTGAACCCTGGATCTGAGGTTTATGATAAACCTGATATTGACGGCATAGCAGGATCCGCCCAGAGCTCGACTAAAAACAAGTCGTTTTTTATGTGAAAAGCTAGCATTAAATTTGAATATAATGACGGCCGGCATACGATATCCAAAAGTTTCAAGTTGAATAAGAGCTACCAGAAAAAATACATCTGCTCATGAGGCCAAGGTAACTTAAACTTACACCGAAGCATCCGAAAGGGCGCGCGGGGGAGCCTTGAACAATATGCCCACCCTGAAGTCACTACTAGTGGTAATACAGCTACTAGTATGCCTTTTTTTTGTTTTTGTTTTTTATGTAGCTTTGATAATTGAACGTCATTTATTCGTTCCAACGGGTCCCACGAAGCCACGTTGACTGCAGTGTAAACATATGGAAGCTCTTTGGAACAAAAACTTGTTCACTGTATTGTGGTCGATCCGTAACTACAGTTCCCTCCCTCGATCCCACTCCCTCTCGGCTTGTTTCCCATTTGGAATGCACATGTACTGTATGTGCAAGCCATGTACGCACAGCTTCCATATGGATGGTACGTAAAAGCGAGCTCGCCTTCCGCCGCCGCCGCCGTGTACATATCTCTTGCAATGGCTCTTGGCTCTAGAGCTAGCTTCCGGGACACTCACACTTTGGTAGCTACATATGTAGATGCAGCCGATAGCCATGTAGCTAGATGGCTAGCTGATTGCAAACGCACTTTTTTGTAGCAGACGGACGTACGTACCGTACATCGGAAGTATTTACCAAAAAAAAGAACTAATTTATATTATTATTATTATTATTTCAATTGATAACGTGCACTACACACAAAGCCTTTCCAGTCTGCGCCTAGAGGGGAGGCGTACGAGCCTACCAACATCCCCAAGTTCTGGCGGAGAGCTAATTTCACTGACCCACAGATCGATCTTGAACAGATCTACGTCCCCTTAAAATTTCAAGCAAAAAGGGATCCGAAAGGATGTAGTAAGCCGTTTTTCATTTTAATTTTTAATAACGTGGAAATTATTAGAACTACATACAGTATATATACTTGAACAATACGCTTGGATCCTGCATGCAGTGTCCGATTGTACACGTAAAGGAAATTATGCTACTCAATACATCCATGTGTATAGACCCTACAAAGGTTGTTTTTAGCCGATGTGCGCGTACAGCACATACACGATACGCATCATGTCGCCGGCGGAATGACCCACAAGATCGATACTGCTTCGAGGCCAGGTTGGGCTAGTACAAACGTTGCTTGGATCGATCCGGCCGAGCATTGATTGAGTCTTCAAATGTTGTTCAAATGAATGTCAGCAATATTCCATGTACTCGCTGGCGCCTTGAGGACGACAATATTAGTTGAAAAAGATATGAACTTCAGCCGCCGTACTGCATGTATATTGCTTCGTCTCGTCTCGAGTCTTGGAGGAACAATCATGCGTGTACACGACAAAACGCACGGACTTGTTGCCCTTTGTTATCACCAGCTCAAAGGGCCGGCCCTAGTGAAAACTTACGCGTACTCCTATATAGCTTTGTCTTTCTATAAATTTTCCCAGCGCTACTTACAATAGTAACTTGAAATTCAGGGGAAGTTAATAAGCTGCGTGGCTTGAACTTCATTCCGTGTTCTTTTATTCCTAATTCGGACAGAACTGCTGCGGTGGAAGCAAAAGGAATTGGAGCGGGCGCAGCGAAGCATGCATGGAAGCATTCCATTAATAAATTTAACCCCAGCTGCGAAGGATCTTGAAACTTTCACGCAGGCGCGCTGCGCCATTGATCGATTAGCGAATTCAACCAACTTTGAAGCTTATTAATTCATAATAGCTATTGAACCAATTGTTTTCAGAAATAACAAAGCAAAAAGAAGGAGAAGAGTTGAGCACAAGCCCATTTTAGACTTTCTCTGTGGACCTCCAGGGACCAAGGCGGCAGCATGCGACTGAAAAGAATGAGGAAAATGTTGGAAGCTTTTGCTAGCTAGCCCGACGATGGAATCCTTGATATCTTGAAGAAACACTGAAGCATTGAATGCTTCAAGGTTTATCTACACTATGTCCTGATACATGTGGCAAGGCTCTAGAACAGACTTTCTGCTTTCTTCTTCTGCTCCGATTATAATAGCATGTTCCTTCAAGGCGCAAATGTTGCAGGCGCTCGGCATGGCAGGACACTGCACCCCTAAGATCCTTGATCTGCGTTTAATATGATCAACTGCCATGTGGTTGATGTTCGAGAAGGCCTTAACTTTCCAATCCATACATTTGAATTCTATAACTAAACTAAAAAACCAATGGACTGGGTGCGAAACAGGGGCTTGAAGGTCGATGCTGAATCCAAGCCTATTATGAAGACTGACACTTATGTAACGAATAATTCTGATGCAGTTGCAACACTATCTCACATCTGTTGGTTGAGGTCGTGTGCAGGGAAGATCTTTGTTGCGCGTTCCAACAGCGGTGGTCACAAGTAAAATGCTAAATATATGTACACCGTACGTACGCCGTCGCTTCCAAATGTTCCTTGAGTTTGGAATTGAGATCGTACATGGAAGCCATGCCAGGCGAGATACAAACGATCTTCCAACTTCTAGACTACGTACTTTCACACATATACGAAGCGTGCACGGCACACATGCGGTACGTACTTTTATATATGTTTGCATTTACCACCAGTGCTGCAAATCGACGATTGTGATAATTAAAAAGGTATGACTATAGTGCATGAATGTTACTCTGCGATGCTCAAGTGCTAGTAGACTCATGAGTCCAACTTTGAAGAGGCTGAACAAGAGGTTGCCCTTCCACTAAATCCCCGAACAAGGCTTTTTACATCCCGACTCTATGTATTCGTGCATTGATGAGGCTAATCTATAGTAGACTACCCCGGCTCAAGACGGATCCTTATCTCTTTCAGAATCAGCCATCGCTGCTACATACTTGAAAGTATACGAGCCATGGTTGATGTCCATAACGCAGATATATCATAATAATAGTTCAAGTGTTCTTCTAGCAACCGATGGAACGCTAGACAACATGCAAAGGCTCCTTCTTCCTTCTTACTACATGTATCATGATCATCGATGTAAAATCACGATGTAAAATCCAACTACCTGAAACAATATCGTTAACAGATCTTATCATCAAATGTTTCTTGGATTTGGATCCAAGAGCACATGTGCATGCTTCAAATTTGCTACTCTACGCTACTCTATTTATGATTCTGATCGATTAGCATGATATTCTCGAAGATCTGACTATAGCGCGCTCAGAACATTCGACGAGATCAGACAGAAGCCCCGGAATAGGCCATAACAAATAAACTAGTCTCTGCACAGCTATTTTTTTTTCTCAAATGTGTCTTCTTCTATACAACCTAATAGAATTAGACTTATTATAAGATTCAGTGTTAAAACTACGTCACCAAACGCCCACTGATCCCAGAGAGGTCCTTTGACGAACCGGTTCGAGGGGAAAAGTCGTCAAGACCATCTAGGCCATTTGGACAATCAGCACCACCACTAATGAACTCGGGTCTCCCAAAGATCTTAGCTGGCTGATATTGTCTAAGGAGTACTTTAACCACAGTTGATATATAACAAATAATAATAATGTTAAACAAAGTACTGAAGAGAGCTGGAGTGGATGTATCGGATACTTCCATCAAATGATTTCATAAGCATCAATACTTGAATTACCTAACGCCTACAAAAAATTTGCTTGATATATTTCATCCTCTCGTCAAGATCAAGGCCATATTTTTCAACGGTGATTTCCCCTATCCTAAACCCTAGAAACGCGAGGGCTGTATTTTACTTGCCTTGCATTCGTGGCTTTTCGTCAAATCGTCCTCAAACCTCAATAATGGACACCCCAACGCCTGAAGAGCAGACGGACTCTTCCCAGGACCGACCAACCAATAACCCCAGATTCAAGCTCGGCGCGACAAAGCGTACTGCGCCAAGACAGACAACTCCGTTGTTGGACGCCAATGGGTTCAGAGTGAAGCGACAGCAGATGGACGCCAGGGATACGACACCTGCAGAGGCTGCGGGCAGGGCCCAAATCGACGGCATCTCTCAGGAAACGACTATCGCCGACGAAGTAGCCCAGGGCGCCAAATATGTGATTGACGGCCCATTAAGACGAGTGCCCCCTTACTATTTTACTTACTTGACATTTTGCAAACAAAGATGGAGAGACAAAAACCTGCTCGACCTATTCACAACAGAGTTCCGAGATCGCGATGCTGCTTATTACAAGCAAGCCATTGAAAGTGGGCAAGTAACTGTTAATAAAAAGGTAGCAGATTTGAACACAATCATCCGCAATGGCGACCAAATCAGTCACAGAACCCATAAGCATGAACCCCCTGTATCGTCGCGCCCTATTCGGATTGTGTATGAAGATGATGAGCTCTGTGTCATTGATAAACCCTCCGGCATGCCAGTTCACCCCACCGGAAGATACCGATTTAACACGGCGGTGCAAATTTTGAAGCATGAGCAAGGCAAAAACGTGCACCGTAAGTCCTTATTCAGCTCATTTCAAAAGGAAATTAACTAACTCCTCCCAGCTTGCAACCGCTTGGACAGATTGACTTCTGGCTTGATGTTTCTTGCAAAATCAGGAAAAGGAGCTGACAAGATGGGTGCTTTACTGAGAGACCGTGAGGTCACAAAAGAATATATTGCTCGAGTCAAGGGCGAATTCCCACTGTAAGCGCCCCACGGTTATTTTTGTTTTTTTTTGGTCGTTGCTAACAGTACAGGGGAGAAGTTGTTTGCGAACAGCCATTGCTCACAGTTGCCCCGAAGGTAGCTCTGAATAGAGTAAACCCAGAGGGCAAGGAAGCCAAAACTTCGTTTCACAGAATCAGCTACGATGGCGAGACCAGTATTGTTCGCTGCAGACCATATACAGGAAGAACTCACCAGATTAGAGTACATCTCCAATACCTCGGCCACCCAATCGCCAACGATCCTCTATACTCTAATGAATGGGTTTGGGGCCCAGAGCTTGGTAAAGATGGCGCTGGAAATGACCAAGAAATTGCAGAACGACTAGGAGCCATTGGCAGAACCCGCCCGGCTGGAACTTGGATCAATCCACGTACTTCCGAGGATGCCACTTCTCTTGGAGGAGAGGTGTTGACTGGCACAAAATGTGAAGATTGCAATACCGATCTGTTTACTGATCCTAGTAGCAACGATCTTGATCTGTGGTTGCATGCACTGACGTACTCTGCCAACGACAAGTCATGGGCTTACGCGACGCCATTCCCAGATTGGGCTCTAGAACCTAACAGAAAGTATATGGAGCTGGCTTTGGAAGAAGCCAAGAAGTGTGAGGGCACTGAAACAGCTTTTTCAGTTGGCGCCCTATTAGTTAAAGATGGCGAGGTTCTGGCGACTGGATACTCCCGAGAGCTGCCTGGAAATACTCATGCTGAGCAGTGTGCGCTTGAAAAATATTTTGCCGCACACAATACCAACGATGTTCCCCCAGGCACTGTCATTTACACTACTATGGAGCCATGCTCGGAAAGACTCAGTGGAAACTTGCCATGCACTGATCGCATCCTTGGAACGTCCATTAAAACAGTGTTTGTCGGCGTGCTTGAACCCACCACTTTTATTGCAAATAATGTCGGCAAGGATAAATTGACATCTGCCGGCATTGAATATATTCATATTCCCGGCTACGAAGAAGAATGCCTCAAGGCGGCCACCAAGAAGCCTTAACCTGTATAGTTTAAATATCATTTGTTGGAAAATTTAGGTAGGGTGACAGTTGGGTTCAAACTGATTTTTTTTTTCACCACTCGTCAACTCAGGAACTGAATCAACGCTATAATTAATAAAAAAAAAACGATGGCTCAGAAACGTGCGAAGGTATTGGCCCCTAAGGACCAGTCGAATTTCAGGGATGCCCTGAAACTTTACGAGTCCAAGCAGTACAAGAAGGCGTTCAAGATCTGCGAACAGATTCTAAAGAAGAATCCTGGTCATGGAGAGACCCTTTCTGTTCGTGGTCTGACCAGATACCATCTGAACCAGAAAGATGAGGGACGTGAGGATCTCAAGAATGGCTTGGCTATGGATCCTGACTCTTTCATTTGCTGGAATGTTTACGGCATCTACTCGAGATTGGAGAAAAACTACGAGGAGGCCGCAAAAGCGTTCACCAAGGCCGTCCAGAAGGACCCTAAAAACCTTACCGTGACCCGTGATCTGGCAGTTCTTCAACTGCAGACACATCAGTACGCCGCTGCCGTTGTGTCGCGAGGCAAGGTTCTGGAGCTTCAAGCTGGATACCGCTCCAACTGGAATGGTTTGGCTGTTGCTCAGTACCTGGCTAGTGATTTTGTTTCAGCCGAAAACACCCTGACCAAGTTTGAGACCGCCATCAACAAGCCTCTGCCCAAGTCCGATTTGGAGAACACAGAGATGGCCATGTTCAAGAATGTGGCCATTTACGAGAGTGGAGATGTCGAGAAGGCTCTAAAGCACCTGGATGAGATCGAAGATCACGTCTGCGATCCTTTGAGCGTTATGGAATATCGTGCCAAGTACTTGCTGGAGCTAGGCCGCAACAAAGAGGCCGAGCGTCAATACCGAGCATTGGTCAAGAGAAACCCGGACAATAGATTTTACTACACTCAACTAGAGAAGGCATTGGGCTTAGATCCCACAAATATCAAGCTGAGACATGTTCTGTATACCCGTTTGGCTCAAAAGTACCCCAAGAGCGACGCTGCTAGAGCCATTCCTCTCCAGTTCTTGACTGGCGAGGAGTTTGAGAAGGCAGTGTATTCATACCTTACCAACAAACTTGAGAGAGGAGTGCCCTCTACGTTTGTGATACTCAAACCATTTTATCAAGATGACGCTAAGCGGGCCATTATCGAAAAGTGCATTTTGTCCTTTGACAAGTCTCTTGAAGATGGTGAGACTAAGCTTTGGGCCACTTTCTACCTTGCTCAGCATTACTGCTACCTCCGCCAACTGAAGCTCGCTTCTGAATACATTGAGAAGTGCTTTGTGCTGAGCCCTGAAAAGTACCTTGTTGAGCTTTCTCTTGTGAAGGCCAAGATCCTTAAGCACTCCGGAAACACTGCTGAAGCTGCCAAGGTTATGAAACATGCCCAAGAGAGCGATCTCGCAGACCGATTCATCAACTCCAAGACTGGCAAGTACCAACTTCGTGCGAACCAAATTGACGAGGCTACCAAGACTGTCAGCCTTTTCACTCGAAACGACGCTTCGGGTTCTGGTATCCAGGATATGCACGATATGCAGGCCCTTTACTTCTTGATTGAGCAGGCAGAGGCATACAAGCGTATTGACAACGTTGGAATGGCCCTCAAGCGCTACGAAGGTATCTTTGAAGTGTTTAATGTCATTTACACTGATCATTTTGACTTCCACAGTTACTGCATGCATAAGGGAACCGCCAGATCTTACGTAGATGTATTGAGATTTGTGGACCAGCTGTATACTCATCCTACCTACCGAAGGGCAGCCAAGGGTGCCGTTGCGCTGTATACCCAGCTGTTTGAGAAACAGCAACGCAGACTTGAAGATGAAAAAGAGGCTGAACTTGCTCTTCAATCACTACCCGAGGATGAACGTAAACGCATTCTGAAGAAGCAAAAGAAGGACAGGGTGAAGGAGCTCAAGAAGGAGCAAGAAGAGCTGGAACGTCAGAAGGCGGCCGCCAAGAACGCAGAGAGCGCTACTGCAGAAGCTGGCAATGCGCGCCCTCCCGTTGATCTGGACCCGTTTGGAAGAGGGATTTTACAGAAGGAGGACCCTCTCGCCGAAGCATTCAGATACTGGAAACCTCTTAGCGAACAAGTGCCCAACTCACTCACAACATGGGAGCTTGGTTTCGAGGTATACCTGCGTCAAGGCAAATACGTTTTGGCAATGCAGGCCATTTCTCCCAAGGGCAACAGCTGCGGAGCGAGTAAGGCATGGACTGCTCTTCGTACCGCTCGCCTAAAACACGCAATCCAACTTCCTAATGAAGCCAGCCCAGTTCCTCCCGCCATCAAGATGATTGTGGAGCGATCACTTCCTAAGCTCTACCCTGGTATTGAGGACATTGCAGATCTGCAACAATTTTTGGACGCCCAGGGCTTGGAGTCCAGTGTGAAGGGCATTTTTGAGTGGATTCAAGCTACGCTTGAGATCAGTGGCCCCCAAACTTCATTACCGTTGGTTGAGAAGGTACTGTTTGAGAACCTGTTGGTGCTTGAAAGCCGTGAAATTGAACCGTTTGACGCGCTGCAAGCTTTAGAAACTCTTGAACAGCTCAAGAGCACCAAAGTTGATGAATTTAGAAAGAAGCTAGAGGCAAAATGGCCCACGGCCAGTATTTTTTAGATATTTTGTTTCCCCTTGTTGTTTGTTTAGTACGTGTATAACTTACAATTTGTGAAATGTACAGCATACATATATGTGCGCTCGATTCTAGACACGGTGGTTGAGCTTCATTGTCGAACATATGAACCTTAGGGCGGATTACTTAGATCCATCTAGCTAGTTAAGAGAAGACAGGAAATCCATTCTGAAATCACTCAAAAAAAAAAGAGGAATATTATTTCCAAAGAGAAAGGATGGCATTTATCAGACTTTCTTAAAAGGAGGGTTAAGTTTAGAATGACGATCGTCAACTTGTAGAATATTGGCGAAAGCTAAAGAAGAGGAACAACAAAGTAGTACATGTAACTTGCACCAACCACTTGCAAGTACCGAACATTCGAAAGTCTTACCTGAGTTACTAGTTCAAATACACTGTAATTTATACTTTTATGCATAAAATGTAAGTCATTTAACTTGCAAGACTTAGAGACAGCGAAGTGCTACTAGGAAACAAAAAAAAAAAAAATTAAAATAGCTTAAATGGCACCCAAATAATCACTAAGCGCTGGTTTGTATTACTACGCCATTTACCTTTAATAAGGTGTTCATAAAGGCTTTCTTTTTTGGCAGGTCGTAATGATGTTTGCTCCATGTCATACACACGTATGACGTAGAACTCAATCGAGCTCATCGCCTACTATCTATGTTTGTTCTTGTTTTAAGTTGGCATGGACTAAGAAGCTGGATGTGTGGTGGTGTATATATAAGAGCACATGGAGAGGGCCAAGTTGGCACATGAGATTTTCATGCTTCAAAAGGCCCGGGGGAGGACCTGGCTGTACATGTTTGCCATGAGCTTTAAATACATGCTATCCAGCTGGATGGCAGTCTGGAAACAACTCGCTCGAGGTTTTTTGAGCTTTTGTGAGCACACACGTTTGCGGGACGAGGCCGGCGTTTGTGCCTTGACTTCGGCTGGTTATTGTACAGTTCCATTCAATGGGCCCGGAAGTCTTCCGGTATTTGAGTTGGGTGTTGTTGTTTTCATCAAGTTCAGAGATTGGTCTTAAGCTAACTAAGGTCAGGATGTCAAAGGTATAAAGCGCGGACTGGGTCACTCGACCCACTAGAATGTGTATTGATCGGGGCTCCATTGACGCCTTGTAATCAATGTTAGAACAGCTTGCAATGAGAAGGGATGCGTTAAGAGGAGCTATCACAGTACATACCCACTCTGTATACATACATGTGATTTGTTTTTGACACCAAGACCGCCTTGAATTCTCCCCGGGTACCCCGCAACGACCAACACTTCCCGGGCTAGCTCTCCTTTTAAACGCAAGAATGAATGGCGGTTGCCTTTGCATGCCATGTGTTATCCTGACTGGTTGCGTTTGTTTTCGGGTCGGATTCATATGTTGATAATGTTGATAGCGCTCGCATGATAAGACCAATCTATGTGTGTGAAGTAGCAGCGGCATAAGAAAGGCTGTGATTCTGAAGTTGTTTACTGATCACTCGAGATCATAATGGTGATACTGGTGGTAAAAGGCGAGTTAGCAGTGTGCGCTGCAAAAAAAAAACTCTGGGCAACACGTTTTGAACATCAAGTCCGAGCCCTTGCAAGTCTCAGCAGTGGCTTGACAAGTGCTGCGATACATACATGCCATCCATGTAGCCAGTAAATACACATACCTTACACCTTTTCTGGAATTTATGGAAAACCATTGAACCTTTGATCACACCGCTTTTAAGGCGGCATAATTTAGCACTTGTGCTCTAAATTGGACAATTGTATAGACCCTTTGGGTCCAGAAAAGGCAAGCTTGGCGGAACTCATCGGCCTCAGGAGTCTGTAAGGTGTAGTGCTGTACTAGCCTGATGCGTGCGCATGTATGGAGCACCAGGTGGTTCTAGCTGGCGCCAGAGTCAGCAATAAATGGCCCGGCCCGGCTTTGTTTACGACATGAGAGATATCATTCATGACTTGCGTTCGGCAGGGATTCTTTTATTGAACCGTCGACACTGAAGTGCGTGCAATGCTTACAGGGTGGTACATGGCCGTCATGATTTCTCTTTGAATAGTGAAGATTGGTGCCGATTGCAGGGCTCAATGTTTTGATCAACCATCATGATCTCACCATCAGTTGGCTCATTAGTGGCTGTGTGTGTGATTTTTGAAATGGCTAACCACGCACTTGCCACTTTCAGTTCAGATCCGCGTCATTAAATTTAACTACTAAACGCAAAACAGCTGTTAGTGGTGATTTGGATTCAAAGTTCGTTCGTTCGTTCACTGCCAATTCCCAAAACGTCCCACTTGCGTTGCTAGTTCCGAGTCGCCCACGTCCCAAAACGCGTGGCAGGCGTCTCCTTTAGGACGCACCTCTCCAACGCACCTCGAGCTCCACCCGCGCGCGCGCGCGATACTGTGGTTGGATCAACAGCACTAAACTCTAAACGCGCGGGTCCAACGTTCTTGCAAGGCCCAAAAAGCGCTTTCAAGGCCCAAAAAGCGCTTTCAAGGGGTTACTCAGGCAAGAGAGTTTGGCGCTAGCTACTATGTACTATAGTACAAGTGCCAGTAGTAGCACTTTGAGAGCTCGCTAGCTTCAATCATTGATGTTCGGAGATGAATGCACGCGTTTGGGTTGGGCGCGAAGTACGTACTAACGCCCAGTACACACGTGGAGCAGTAGTAGTGTATTTTGGTTCTTATTTTGGTATGACGCTGGCTACGGTATCTACGACTCCAACGTAGAACAACGTATACTGTGGTGGTGTGTGTCGACCCAACGTTGTTGTTTGTTTACTAGTTTGCTGATCATCACTCGGCACGCTCAATGAACGAATGGACCTGGACATCATGACGTTTTCAATGTTTGTATACAAAGCACCCAATGGACTATTTCGCCCCATGGCTGGTTGGTGAACCATTGTCGGCCGCGCAGGCTGGCACACATGGCTTTTCCAGCTTTATGATGGAGGTCAGTACTCTGCGCACTCAGACCGACATCATCTGAGCTCAAAATTGCAGCCCAACTTTGAAGTGCGTACTACTGCCTGCTACATACTAGCTAAACAGGCTGGCTGTGGCTTGTACTAGGCTAGCCAGCTGTGGCTGAGAATATTCCCTTAAAAGTTCGTCATGCAATGCCCATTGATGTTTCTATATAACAAGGATAGTAATAATACTAATAATAACAGTGTTTTGATGTCAATTGATATCATAACAAATAATAATAATAATAATATCATAATGCTGATTGCAAGATATCGCGATGGCTACATAGCTGGACGAATCTGGTGTCTTGGCTCCGCTTCCACGTCCGTTCGCGTACCGCCGGATCCTCCCCTTTTGAACGGTCTACATAGCACGACGTACGTCAATAAAGAGAACATTTTTGAGTCAAAGGAAGCATCCATGGTATAGATGTAGTTAGTGTATGTAGATGATGGATCGATTTGGCGATTTAGGTGCTTCAAAGGTTTGGTATTTATCGTTCCGCTGCACTCCATCCATCCTTGGCGAGCCGGATTTCCCTGAATTCTTCAGTGCGCGCGCTATGTAGCTAGCTGTTCGTTGACCGCACGGTTTGCGCCAATCCTACACGCACGCACTCGCGCACGCAGTTTTTACTATTCGAATGTTAGTAGTAGCTACTTGACAGTACAGCCAATAGCACTCACAAAGGATAGCTGTTTGTGTTCTCTGCAGTGATTTATTACGATTATTATTATCCTTGTTACACATGTATATCAGCTATAATCTTTATATCTATTAGACATTTGGCCGCCAAGTTGCAATCAAGCGCCTTTATCTTGTTCAAAACACTGGAAACTTTTGAACTTTGAGCCTCATGTATGTGCACAGTTCATAGATTTTCACTGTGACGCACTACGGTCGATAAACAAGGAAACATGGTAAGCTTGCAAAGGCATGTCTCAAACAGCTAGCGGCTTATCAAGCCGAAACGAATTTTCAACTTTGGAACGGTACGGAACCGACAAGAAAGAAAGAAAGAAAGAAAATAACCTTCTTGTTTTACTCGATATCAATTTCAGCGAGCTCTCTAAACGCCATACACAGGGCGTAGAAAAAATCGACATGGAAATCGATCGTCGGAAAATATCAAGTAATGTTTAAAAGTGCATCGATCTTTTTTCGAAACTAGAAAAGAAATAACATAAAAATAGAGTCCAACAGCGGCCAGGTTCAAAAGTTTTGGAGTTCATCCAAAAGAACCCCTCGGGCACCAAGACCTTGTTTGTTGACCTGTTGTCCCAGTTTCAGGTTCTGTCGTAGATCTCAAGATCTGACAGAGTTGACTCCTACAAACTCCTAGTGGAAAAAAAAAAAAAAATTGAACAAAAACCTCCAGAGCTTGTCAGTCTGGCGTTCAAGTTCTCTGCTTTGAAAAAGCATTTCAGTGTATACTACATACTGGTTGCGATTTGGTAAGTGTTCCTGTGTACGACCTCGAGGGATCGTACAATATACGCAGTTTTAATGCGATTGCCTCGTGTTCTGAAGCTTCTATCAAACAGGTACTCGATGGCTCCCAACTAACCCATGCTCACTTGCATGTGCTCGCAATCATTCTTTTTTTTCTGGTTTCTTATTCCTTGCATAGTCAGACACTTCAATCTACACGATATCGATCCATGGGAGGGCCTTCGAATTTAATCTCAAACAAAACGCTACAAAGTATACTTGAGACTTAGGTCTGCAAATGTATGGAGTTAGTATCCATCCTGAACCATTCAAAAAAAAGACTTGAGATTTAAAACACGAAAAAGTTTAGCTGTACAAAAAAAAAAGTTATGTTTCCATGACAAGAATAAAAAAATATAACAAGAAAAAACTCTACGACTTTCCAACAATTTTCAAGGCAAGCGAGAAGTAGGTGTGCCGTCTAAAAACAGGGTGCGATACGCTTATGAAACGTTCTCGGTGAAGTAGCCGATAATGTTACCACGG
Source organism: Geotrichum fermentans (assembly GCA_030564905.1). Lineage (NCBI taxonomy): Eukaryota > Fungi > Ascomycota > Dipodascomycetes > Dipodascales > Dipodascaceae > Geotrichum > Geotrichum fermentans. The sequence continues at coordinate 117,766 of JAJMAG010000027.1, read as the reverse complement.
GGGTAGTACTCACAAGCCAAGAAAGCACCGCTGGATCCACAGTCGTACGAGTAGCAGCCAATAGAGGTAGTATCCTTCCAAACCATCTGGGTAAAGTGTCCAGTAGAGTCAGAGTACTGGCCGGCAGCGACGTCGTAGTCCGAAACTTCATTGTACCATGCATCAATAGCATCAGTGGTGGTAGCGTAGCCCATGGCAATGTTCTCACCGTAGGGGCCGCCAGAGTGGGCAAAGACACAGTTCTGAGAGTCGAGGTAGGACTGGGCGTAGGCAGCAAGAGTATCGTTCCAAACAACGTCGCCAGCAGAGTGCAGAGCACGGTACTTGTTGTGGACGCTGACACAGGTGGAAGCAAAGCTATCGAGGGAGGAGGAGGCAGAGGTGGAGGCAGCGGCAGCAGAGGTAGAAGACGTGGAGGGATCGGCACTGGTGGAGGGATCAGCGCTGGTGGTGGGCTCAGCGGAAGAAGTGGGGGCAGCAGAAGTGGTAGACTCGACGGAAGTGGTAGACACAGCGGTGGTGGAAGAGGCAGCACTGGTGGAAGAGGCAACCTCGGCAGCGGTGTCGGCAGCACTGGTATCGAGAGAGACCGTCACGACAGAATCGGATGACGAGTGAGCGTGTCTAAGAGTAGACTGAGCAACAGCCGAAGACGAAGCAGCAGCCAAAGAGGAAGAGACCGAAGCGGACTCTGTCGCATCAAGGGTGACGGGGTTACCAAACTGGTCCACGTACACAGTGGCCTGAACATTGACGGTGACGGCAGCAGAGTCAGAAGAATCAGTGGGAACGGCGGCAGCTACATCGTCGCTGCCAGCAGTGACGGTAACATAGACGTTTGCAACATCGGTAACGACAACGCCATCAGCGGTATGGTAGACGGTGACGTAGTTCTGAGCCAAGGGGTGAGCCACAGCGACAGCGGCCAAAAAGGCAGAGACTGCTAATGAGGAGAAAAACTGCATTGTGAATAGTTTTGGATGGATTTTTTTTTGTTAAAGAAACAGGTGCAAGTTGAAAGGAATGACTAGAAGTTCAAAAGGAGCGTGATAGACCAGCTATTGAAGAAGTTAGAAAAAACGTTGGTGAGAAGGAAGGAAGGATAGAGGAATGTTTGATGGGCACATCATTCCTTTTATAGGCAGAAGTGGATAATAGGGAGAGAGTTTTTCTGCGCGCGTGAGGATTAAAAAAATGGGTCTTAAGGAGACAGGCAGGTACGTGTCTGTACACCTTGCGGCGATATGTGTGTGTGCGCGTGTAGGCGAGTGTGAGAATATGCAAGGAGCAGAACTTACATTGTGCAGAGATGTGGTTCATATACGACGACGACGGAGGCGGAGGGATAATAAATAGGAGGGAGACGAGGAAGAGATGGCGAGAGAGAGGGTGAGTGATGTTGATAATGATGGTGAGAAGGAGAAATGAAAAAAGAGAAATAAGAGAGAAAGAAGGGGATATGACAAGATCTTTATACGAGCTGATCAAGGGCGTGGACTTTTTATTTTTCTCTTGGTTGTTGGAATTTGGAAGCGTCTTTTGTCCGCCATCTCACTGCCAATGTTGTGTTCAATGCGCTGGAGAATTCGCTTGGAACCATCACACCGCAGTAGTAACCGTAGTAGTTTTCTTTATTTCTTTTTCATGTTTTTTTTTTTGCGTACATACGAGTACAACATGGAGGAGATTGAAATAAAGAAGATTGAAAAATAAAAAGAAAAAAGAAAAGAGTGAAATAATTTCAACAAAAAGAAAAAATAAATACAAACCATGGTTAACCATAATCGTGTTCAGTTTGGGTTACTAGCTGGGTTAGTGGTGACTACGCAGATACGCGGTTTACGCAGACGCGGTCTTTCTTCTAATTAATTACGTAATAGACGACTAGTCTCGACGTTCCAGATCATGAAGTTCAAATGTTCACCATGAGCAATGAGCAGCAGTACAAGCTGAAGAGAAGCAAAGACAGACACAAGTAATAATTACATTACAATTACAACCAAAGATTCTACCGATCTCTCAACGTTGTTTTTTAGTCCGGACCTTATGTACTCTTTTCTATAACACATCAACCGTAAAACTTCTGACAGAGCCCTTGAATGAAACAAGGCACATATCAGCCAGCATCTGTGATGCATTCCCACTAGAAACACATCAAGATCATGAGCCTCCCATCACCATACATGTGATTGTAGTATGGAGTCTGAAGTCACATCCTTAGTTTTAGATTTGAGCACTGAGAATGATGATTCACGGGAAAATGCCGCTTATTCACACTAGTACGTAAGTGACTTTAAGCGCGACACTTTGTCTGAACTCCCTGGTTGACAGCTGGCAGCGCTTGATCAGGTTCGCTTACTTTCAAATTCAGGTGCTGAGCAAACCTTTCATGCTACATACTAGACACGCATAACGAGCGCCAGTGTAGTACAATACGCGTTCCAGAAAAACTTGAAAACTTTGAACTTGGCTTTATGTCTCGCTTCCAACATAAAGTTTTGCAACGCCCCAGCCTAACATTCAAAACGGTAGAGTTCAGAGTTCCAGGGAGTTCAAAGTTCCAACAACTTGAAGCCTAATGCTACGATAAATAGTTTGGTTCGTTCTTGACATGTAGGATCCGCTCGTAGCCGGCACCCCTTGAGAGACGCTGGCACGTAGGGCGTTACTCACACGTTGTCCTTGCTTGACGGCGTTCATTCCACCCCACCCCATGAGCCATGGAAGATTACCAGCATGTGAGACATTCAAACGTACAGTACATACTCTAGTTGACACCCATATGTGCATACTGAGCTCTACTTGACTGCTACCTGCAAATATTTGTTCTCGCTCCACCGGGCTCCAATATTCAGTAATATAATATTGAGTATGTAGTTGCTTTGGATGCCATTCGCTATGGAACTTGGAAATTTGAAACATATGTGATTTATTGGCAACTAGTAAATTCTCTCGCACATGCCCAGACTATGTACATGACGTAGTAGGTGCTGTACGAACATCAATCGCGCCTATGATTTTGAACTCGCGAATACATTCCGCCGTGACAGCAGCTGAGATCGCGATCTCCGGGTCCTGATCATCATCGCATTCGCCGGCAGCACGCGCTTTTACATGTGCACAGCTGCGCTGCTGTGTGTCTCAGGCTCCAGTGAGAGTTGCCCCATTCGTCGACTCTTCATCCCTTTTCTCTCCAAACTCGAGTCTTTCGGGGTTCGTCGTTCCAAACTTGCTCGTTTCCTGCAGGTTGCTTGCCCAGTCGGGATGAGCGGTGTCTCAGAAAAGGCTGGAAAGTTTCCCAAACAGGCAGCTGCCCTCCTTTTTAACGAAAAAAAATATGTATTGTTCAAGTTGCCCCGTAGACACGATGATCCATCACGTCGATGTAATGTAAGGCAAGGTAAAGCGAGGTAAGGTGAGCCTTAAGGTGAGCCTTTAGGCGCGCCTATGGTATACGGAGCATGTGCACTGATGGTCCAAGCCTACGGAGAGAGGCGTCGCCATGATGGTCCACTCTGTATGAGGGGAGAGAGGAATGCGGATATCAGGGACAAGAATACGGAGATTTTGCGCGCGTAGAGATGGCAACGGCCGGGCCTTCTTCAGGCACGTCGGCAATGCGGAACAGTAGGCAAGGGAAACTAAAATGATTATCTATGATGATCGATTCGAACTTGAAGAAGTGTTTATAACTCATAATTGAATAAAGTCTTGATATGACCAAGACTGAAAAAGATGAATTTGGTGTTCAAAAACCAGTTTTCATGTTCGAATGCTCAAATGCTGGCAACACATGAGTGTCGCCCTAATGCGTCGGTGATTCGAGGCAACCACAAGTTGCACAGATCAAAAGCTACTGAATGCGATAAATATCAGGAAATCCAAAACTTTTTGCAACCCCAATACAAGTTCTCTCTACATAATACTCAGGAGATCAAGTCTGCCATTCAGTATAACCGATCTGTCTGAGTGCTGCTCGTTCAATATTGATATTGATGTTTATACAGTACATTGCATGGTTGATTTGGCAAAGGAACATCGATCTGAATCAGGCCTATCCGCGTTGATAGACGACAGCCCTTGAACGCAGTTGAGAAACACTTGCGCATGGAACGATATTGAACATTCGAAGACACAACGTCAAAATTTCTCTCTAGTAACATTTGAAGTTCACAATCAGTGTTTGCCTTCACCCCCTGGCCTTTTACCTTCTCGCAGTCCACGCCAATGGTTGTCCTGTCAACGCACGCAAATATAAGGAATCGTTGAAACAACGATCGCGCGAATCAGCTATTACGAAGCAAGTATAAAGATTCCAGTACGGCAAAGTGTGTGTATTTGTACGCAACTAATACACGCAATAATGTGCTTTTCATATCTTCACCTGATACATGTTAGGGTCTATCACCATGATTTGAGGAAAACAGCGAGTTGGATAGCGATATCAACGTGTACCTACTCCGTCTTACCACGAACTAGAACCGACTTGACCATTTCAAGTGGGGTTGACATCGATCTGGGTGTGTACTAACTTGTAAAGAGCCCCAACTACGTACTACTAGACCCTGTGTACTCTCGATAATACATGGAAATACATATATACCGATACTCTAATCAGGCTGTTAGACCATTGATGTAGCTAGATATGTCGACTACATACGACAATTATCGACCCACGTCCTTTTTGCCGTTTTCAATGTTCCCGCCCAGAGTTTGCGTGCGCATTCAACGTTTGTATACATCATGATGTAGTAACACAATGGCCGAACAAGGAAAATAATTCTGATGAGATTACCACTGCTGATTGGCCTATTGCCCAGTTGAGCGAGCTACTAGTATGAAGCTGGACATTGCAAGACCGCAAATGAGAACATTAGCACTCAATTGGGGACAACTTGAAACGCTGGAAAATTTAAAGCCAAGCGTCAGTATTTTCTTTCTTCTTTCAGAGATAACAATGCTTAGTATGAAGACCCAAGGCGTTCATGTCCACATTTCACGTTTCACACAGCTGTTCACCTCGGTCGATATATCGCTCTCTCTCTCTGTTTTGTGAGTACATAGGGTTCAACAGCAGACGGCGTGAGCATCCACGTACGTCGCTAGTGCTCTTTTTTTCTAGTACCAAGAAAGTGTCTATGCCCTCCACGACCCAGAGCGATTCCAGACCATCATGATCAGTGTTAACTCAAAGCGTGTATACTGTAATTTCAAATTATGAGTTCCGGGGCGCCATCGATCGAGCTCGTCGTTTAGAACACGCGGAATCTGTGCGTAAGAACGTGAACGGGCGCATAAGCGTTGGTTCTACGGTTGGAAACCTCCGGACAAAGAATGCAAAAACGTGCACATGAGTACTGAAAGCCTCAAATATAGTTGAACCCTAGGCTTTGCCAAATGGCCTCAGGGAACATATCAGAACACTGGCAACATTTCAAGTCTGGATGCTTTTGACTAGTCTGGTCAAACGGTGAAAAAAATAGACTTTAATGGTATTATTTGGGCTGCTACATATGTGTAATCCAAAGCATCAATCTTTGTCAAATATACCTGGACCATAAACGACTACGTACTACCAGCAATATATATGATATTTATCAAAGCAGGGTTACGCAAGCAAGTACCTGACTGCTCGAGAGTCTAGTGTTAGTACAGTACATGTACCAACTCTAGCGATCGAGCTGGTATACCATGGATGGCATAGGAGCTAGCAGCGGTGTGGATGTTTCGGAAGTTCAATACTTGAATGGAAAGAAAAAGAGAGGCCTGTCTGACTTACTAAAATCTTTGGAGTACGTTAGAGGGTCGCTGTCGGGAGTGCCGAAACCTTGTTTCCTACTTTATGATCAACGTTGAACTTAGAAAAGCGCTTTAAATGATTCCTCATTGCGCAAAGGTGCCGCGTATTGGCCCAACTTTAATTCTCTCGGCACATGTGTGCTCCCTGCGCAGTCCTTATAACACCATGGCGCACCTCACGGTCTCAGGGTTTCCATATGTTCAAGTTTCTTTCGAGTGAGTCCAAGAGTTTTATCACAAGAGAAGAGAAGAGACGAACCGCCTTAGATCTTCAGTAGTATATTTTTTTTGTTTTGTCTCCTCTTATAATGCCCACAAAAGAAGCCATCCCAGAGTACGTTTAAGGTGCTGCACATAACTGGACAACAACTTACTTGAAGGGTCATTTCAACGAAAATATTTTTCAACACATGTATCATCGATTATTCCATGTTTCAAACCATCATTATTTTTTTTTTGGTTCGTCTGCCTACCTTTCTAGGCCATTTCCTTCAGTTTTGAGTTTTCTCTTCGACCTGTACCGAGAAACATGCATTTTGAGCAACTATCTTTGAAATATTAATGGAGCCATTTCTTGACTCGTTTAGGGAGCAGCGAGAGACTCGATCGGACAAGAGAAACACATTAAAGAGAGCGGGAAAACCAGCTTTCAGTTCTGCTACTGATTGGTTGATCGATTCCACGCCGACGTCCGACCGGCCAGTACTGGGTGCGCTTCGAAGTTCAATGACTCCGAAATGCATGTGGTTTAGAGCTGCGATTGCGCTCTTGGGTTCTTGGACTCGAGGACTATTGGCTAGAAGGCACATACATGTATATAATACTCCAAATTGAAAACTAAATTAGCGGTGCCATTGCAATTTGAGCTCATTTGAGTCAAGTGTCGGATATTCGGATATCATTTACGTAACTAGTTGTGAAGAACTGCATCAGAAGTCTTTTCAAACCACAACAGACTGGAAATGTGTGCCTCTTTGAGACTATTGAATTGATAAATTTCAAGTTATGATCTCCAAGTGTTTAATGGGCATTTTGAACTTGCAAATATTGAAATATTGGATTTTGTATTTTATTATAGTTTTCTCAGGCAGCAATATAATAAGCATAATATTCTGGAAAGCCTCTATATGCGTTTTACTCAAACATTGAGCTACATAGGGGACACAACCCTTGAATACGTAGTAGCCGGCGGATCTAGGTTGCTACCTTGCTAGCTATACTTGAGTAACCTCAAGTTCAATCACCTTCAAATTAGAAAAGAAATGATATATTATGTCTACGTAGCAACCCGTGTATGTGATACGCGAATGTAAGATGCTGAAGAGTGACCCTATCTGACTCTAGAGTTGACTTTATGAAATTTAATCCCCGCAATGGGGATATCTGTGCAAACCCTCTTGATTTCAGGACGCCAGGGTCCAGTTAGTCTCTGCCTTCTAACGCTCAACTCTTCAACTGCTCAACCGTTCAGGCCTTGAAGTGCTCAGGGCTCAATTGCCTGCTGTAAGATCGCCCATAGATCCTGAAAAGAAATCGATTGGTTGATATACAACAATAAGAATAACAAAAATATAATAATCAATAGCGAGTAGTAATAATAATAGTAATCAACTAATAAAGTGTGAGCAGGTACGCATCGTGATACTAGACCCATTTTCAAGCGTTATAGAAGGCCAAGCCCAAAGTGGGTTCTCCAAGCTACTTTTACATAGCCGAACCCGATCGGTACTAGAACCTTGGACGTAACGCCCTGATCCAGATTGATTACATTCAGCCCTGGGTATTGGTAACTCAAAATCCACCTTTAGGTCTCCTCAATCGGAGTGGTTGGTGTATCAATAATATGTGCTGTACCTGGGGTATCACGCTGTCTGTAATGGATTGATTTTGATTCAAGGTTAAGATATATCAAATGTTATTATTATTTGTTATATATCAACTATGGTTCATGTACTCCTTATACATTAGCAGCCAGCTAAGATCCCCGGGGACCCGAGTTCATTAGTGGTGGTGCTGATTGTCTAAACGCCCTAGATAATTTAGTAGCAGTTTATTCAAAGCAGCTCGTGTCAAATAAAGATTTATTCAAAATTTACTTGTGTGGGCCATGCTAATATCATGTCTGGATGCTTTTGCAAGATACATGGCTCTTACTTCTACCATCAGATGCAACAAAAACTTATAAGGAAACATAAAGCTCTCTCCAAAACATTGCTGGTCTTTATGAGAATGACTTGAGCGTGTTGTGAGACTGAATATCTTGTCCTTGCTTAAATATGAATGCAAATTAAATACAACTTCGTCAAGTTGTAAGGCAAGACTTGCCTACATCCAATAATTAACGGCTTCGTTGTGTACACAATACACCAATTACTGGAGCTGATGCTTACGAGCAATCGAGATGTTCCTGAAGTACATAATCTCGGGCACTGATACCACATGGACTTTAGCCAGATATCTAAGCGCTAAAGCTACAAGAGCAGTCTTGAATATAACCATGCAAGCATTCTGATTCAACTCACGAAGAAAGAAGGTGAAAATTTCTAGAAGCAGCCGTGTGGAGACGACATCTCGCACGCCAGAATGCAAGCATTTCTTGCTTGAACCACCAGCAACTTTGAATACATGGTATTAACGTGCCTCTTTCGCTTTGAGCATACCGTCACACTCAGAGTCCTAGTTTTGCCTGCTAGACACTCGTTTAAGCTAAGCTCCCCGGGAAAGTTGTTGTTCTTGTTTTTTGGTACATGACCAGAGCTCTACATGAAAAATGGGACCTAAAACTCGGCTCACAACTTTAAAGAAATCAGAAAAAAATCTCGAAATTGGTACGCTCATGTGTCTTGTCAGTAGTACGTATACAGATATCAGGTTAGTTGCTCGTACTCCACATACTAGTACTATGTACTACTACTCAGAGTGCTGGCTGAACATATGGACGTCGTAGTTACCCTTGTGATGGGCAGATATCCAGCCTTGTCCCTTTTTTTGTTCCTTTTGTCTTTCCAACATTTGCGAACGTTCAACGTCAACTTTGAAGCATTGCTCCAAATCGGAAGTTATTTTGACATCATGATCATCGATGCCTTTAAACGTTTGGCGTTCTTCCTTTGATTCACCGCACGGACTCTTCATTTCATCTCATCGCAAGTGCTAGAAATGCGCGCTTGGGTACCATTGTTGTCTATTTGCTTTCAACGCAATCCAGCCACTGCCATTTTTACCGTATACAACTTCTATATTTTTTTTGAGTTTTTTTGTTGACAGCAACAACAAAGAAAAGGAGCGTTGAAGTAAACAAGTCATGTACAGTATACGTAAACAAGTTGTTCGTAGAAAGTCCTCTCACCTTTTAAGCTCAAGCAGGCCCAACCACCCCCTTCAAGTTGACTTCAAAGGCTGGGCTCGGTTGGCCGATGGCGACCAAAAAATTTGTATGACAATGACCATCAATTGAAGGTCCGTGCAGGACTCGGTGAAATTAAACCCTCAATGTCGTTTACAGGAAACCACGGACCAGCCTGCTGGCTGGACTCGATGATGAACTTGGATCCGTGCACTAACCAAACTCTTTGTACTCCAGAGTCTCCAGAATTTCATTAAAAGTTACATACTTGAGGGTCATTAAAACTCATGTACACGTACTTGAGGGTCACTGATGTAAACATCGCCAGTGATGCATCAAGTCCATATTGATACCAGTAGTGTCTTCAATCTTATTATTATTATTTGTTATATGTCAACTGCGGTTTACGTACTCTATAGACGTTAGCAGCCAGCCAGGATACCCGGGGGACCCGAGTCCATTAGCGGTGGTGCTGATTGTCTAAATGGCCTAGACTGTCTAGACGACATTTCCCCTCGAAACTTCAATCTCAGTTCCACAAGTACTTGAATATCATGCTTCAGCAGTTTGTGGTAAACATCAACTGCTCTTCAGGAAAGGCAGCCTTTTCTTGCAACCTCCTCTTCCCGGCTCTCGCTCGCATCATTTAGAACTCTTAATTGACTGGTACATGTATTATATCTTATACTTTCAAGTAGCTTTATTTGAAATTAGCTCCAAGAAGCAGGTTGGAATGAAAGGGAATAAGGCGACAGGATCTAGCAGTTTAGCAGCATCCGTTGTTGGAGGCGGCCATATCCTTGCCAGCGCCAATCTTGATCTTGTTCTTATCGCTAGCTCCACCTTCTGCACTTCCTCCAAGCCTCTCCTTGATCTGCTTGGCCATGGTCTCGAACGCGTCCTTGACATTGGTGGCCTGCTTGGCCGAAGTCTCGATGAAAGAAATTCCCATGCTGTCAGCAAACTCCTGGGCGACGGCAGTATCCACCACCTTCTTATCGGTCATATCGCTCTTGTTTCCGACGAGCAGCTTGTTGACACCCTCAGTGGCGTAGCGGTCAATTTCCTGGAACCATTGCTTGACGTTGTTGAAAGACTCCTGCTCAGTAGTATCGTAGACAACAATGATTCCGTGTGCGCCACGGTAGTAAGACGAGGTAATGGTGCGGAATCGCTCTTGGCCAGCTGTATCCCACTATGCCTAGTTAGTTCTGTGACTTACGCCAGACGTCTTTACGTTGTTTCGTTCACTTACGATTTGGAGCTTGACGGTCTTGCCGTCAAGTTCAATAGTTCTAATCTTGAAATCGACGCCGATCGTAGAAATGTAGGACTCAGTGTAGGCATCCTCTGCAAATCGAAGCAGCAGACATGACTTTCCGACTCCTGAGTCGCCAATAAGCAGAAGCTTAAAAAGATAATCGTATCTATCTACCAGTTAGTTTCGCATTCATTGCACGCTTTCGTCAGGTATCTTTGCGTATTGACGCCATCATCAAAGGTCAACCCTAAAACACAAGTCCGTTAGTCAAGTTTCCTCTACGCTGGCCTTTAGCCAGCTGGCACAGTTTTGAGGCAAGCGACTGCAAGCTGGCCAGAAGCGCAAATGCCCAGCTGGAAGGAAAATCAGATGTCTGTACTTACTACTCTGCGTTCATTATTATAGTTTTGCCAGACAAGCAGTTGGTTGAGAGAAACAGAAATGGAACGAAATCGGGAAAAAAAAAATACAAAAATAGAAGGAGGAGGAAGTGGCCATGGTGGTGTTGACACAGTGCCACTGCCGAGTCTCCACCACCACTCCGCCTGCTTAACGCTATAGTAATAATTACTGCCTCAGAGAGAGCACGTGACTCGCCACTCCAGCCAGCGACCCAAACAGCAGCACCGCAACAACAGCACCAACAGCAGCAGCTGCGAAGGAGAAAAAGGGATGATCGCAGGATATGGAGAGGCTTGAAGAGAGCAAGGACAGCGTGTGTAGTGCTCGTAGAGCAGAGACCATGAAACCACGTGTATGAATGCCTCCGTGACAAAGTTGACTACATGCGCAACAGACTATCGTTAGCATTCCTTGCGACTCTGCAAGAAACAGATAAGAAAGAAGGCGCCGAATGGAAGCCTTGAGATATCAGCAAGGGCTTCGTATAGGAGAAATATGATTAACCCCATCTATTGGTAGTGGCACCTAGTAGTGATGCTTTAGGCACCCAGTGCCATACTTTTGATTCCATCATTGTGGCCAAGGTTCAAATCTTTAGAGACCCTTGGTGTAACATATACATGTACGTAAATCACTTTACTTTCCAACCCATCTAGTTAAGACGCTTGTCCACTACTAAACGCTCAGTGGATAGAGATATCCACCTCATGCCCGCTTGTATCATCACATCCAGCTTAGGATCTTATAACCATATTTTCAGCCGCACACTATTATTCACCAGCGAAAACTTGCGCATCTTTCAAACCTTCAGCTCTCAACTGGTGATCCACGCACCCTCCTTTCAAATGCCCTCCTCGCCCGATAACACGCCAGCTTTATCGCCCGAGCTCCGTCAATTCCAGCTTGCTATCGAATCGCTACCCGCCGCCACACTGCGCAGTGAGGTCCAGCGACTACACAACAGTACCTTTCACCTTCGACGGAGCAATACAGAACTCGCGGCCGCAGCAGACGAAGACGAGGAGTTGCGCGAATACATCCAGGAAAATGAACAAGTTATTATATCCAACAATATGAGAATATCGCTACTCGAAAATCAGCTGAGACGGGTGGATCCTAGCTTTGAGGGAACGGATCGTGCGATTACGGTTGATGAAGCCCTAGAAAGAGATAGTGGGAATACCGCACAGGGTTTCGAAAGGCGCCAGTCTGCGCCGACAAGAGAAGGACAGTTGGACCGGAACGCGCAAACGCCGGAACATACCCCACTTTCCAGCGAGACTTCTGAGTTGACTGAACTCTTACCAGCAACCAACGGAAGAGTACCCAATGGCAGCGTGAATCCCGCGAGAAGCGAAGAGCGCGAGCAGGGAGAAGGGGCGGATGGCGTTTTCTTGTAACGTGTCTGGAGATCGATAGTATACATAAATAGAGAATGAGTGAGTGATGAGAGCGTTTCTACACTTTGATTTTTTATTCTTATTGATTCAACGACTCTCTTCCATGTTTTGGATATACACTTCCATTGATTGTCCTCGTATTTCGGCGCCATCGTGTAGTCCACATATCGGAGTTCAATTCGCCTTACCGCCTTTTGTTTCGCTTGAATATCACTCGTTGTATGGAGTTTGAGTTTGTGTATTCATGCGTCCAAGACTTTTCGGATTAACGAGGCACGCTAGTTTCTTATACCAACAATTCCGAAAACTTCGCCATTGACTCCAGCAAGCAGTTGAGCAACACTTGTTTTGCTTCATGGCTTGTCTTCTCCCCACACTCCCTACAACGTTGAACGTGAGTTCCCGGTGCCTGACGGTGACAGCCTCGCTGTCCCTTCGTATGGCACGGCCAGTTGTGAACACGTAATAATTTTTTTTTTTCCACCTGCCAAAGTTTCCAAATCGATCAAGTACTTTTTCATTTATCTTGATTTTTTTCCCCCTACTATCAACTCTTTTTTTTTCTTTTTCTTTTTTCCTTCATTAAAACATTACCGGCTGCTCGAATAAAAATGCGCTCGTTTCAATTTATTCTTCTGGCCGTTCTGGCGTTGATACCCTTCGTGTCGGCAGTTAAGTTCTCTGTAGATGCAAAGCCAAAGGGAAGCCCCCCAAGATGCATCCGTGATTTCGTCAATAAGGGCAAGATGGTCGTGGTCAAGGTGACCAGCTCTGGCTACAAGGGTGATGGCCAAATTCTCAACGTTAACGTAGGTTCCGATCTTCTTTTATTGTTAACGATTTACTGACATACCATTCAGATTCAAGATAATAAGGGAAACGAGTACGGCCGCAAAAAGGACATTGAGAAGGACGTGCGAGTCGCATTTACCGCACACGATGATGCTGCTTTTGACGTCTGTTTCGAGAACGTTGCTTCAAACACAGGACACGGATCCAAGCGTGACATTGAGCTGAACGTGGAAATTGGTTCCCAGGCTAGAGACTGGAACCAGGTGCAGGCCGCCGAGAAGCTCAAGCCAACCGAAGCTGAGCTCAGACGTATTGAGGAGCTTACCGACGAAATCCAGCGCGAATTGGAGTACCTCAAGATCCGTGAAACAAGACTGCGTGACACGAACGAGAGCACAAACAGACGTGTCAAGTACTTTTCGCTAATTGTCGTTGTCGCTCTCCTGTCGTTTGGCGTTTGGCAAATCGTCTACTTGAGATCTTACTTCAGGTCTAAGCATATCATTTAAAAACCGACACACTCTATTGACAAAAACCCTCTCCTCTTCCACGAACAAAAAAAAAACATGTATGACGGCGAGGTAAACGGCGTTCTAATAATTGTAATAGTACGAATCTTTTTCTCATTTTTTTCCTTTTCTTTTAAATGGATCTTATCATTTTCATTATATACTCAAAATCTTCTACTGAGATTTTATTTCCTACACTGCCCGAGCCTTCTTTGTGCAATTGCAGCATATCTAATAGTAGTTCTTCTGGTGCGTTATCCTTCATTTCCTTTGATATCCGTTGCAAGTCTCTTAGTTCGATAGGTCTGTCTTCGCCCTGAGTGAACAACAAAAAGTCATGTCGCGTGCTCGGATCGACCGCCACCTTCGTCGCTGCTTGTTCCTCATCATCGAGTGCCTCAACCGACCTGGCCTGCTCAATGAAGAGAGGCATCAACTCGCTATATGCAGTAAATGAAATCTTCCCCTCAGCGGCTGGATCCAAGTTCCTTTTCATTTCCCTTAGCATCGTTTGGTCGCTATTGGGACCCAAATAGTAGTCCTCGATACCCAACGCATTGAAAACCGCCGGTAAGTGCTTCATATCAATGTACGTGTCGGTGTCATCCTGGTCATCGTTTGCTTGGCCATCTTCATCCATAAACTGTGCGAATACTTCGAGTAAGAAATCATCGGCTTCTTGCTGCATGGCTTCGTTACTTCTTGTAAGGAGTCTAAGCGAAATCCGAAACCATCATAAATATCAGGGCAAGGGCTATCTTGTAAGGATACGTAGGAAGCCTGAAGCCTGATTTAAGGTACAGTATGAATCTTATCCAAAACAAATAACTTTGGGGGGTTTAGGGAAACGCTATAGGCTTATTACAATTCGTTTGGATTCAAATAAATATCTCAATTTTAACATGGTTTGATTCTTTATTACAATTTTGGCATCGGGATTTTAAATTTTTGATGTGTATCGGCATTCGCACTGTTCAGTGACTCCAAGGATGTTGGGCTAGCCCTGATCTTCATCATTCTGAGTTGCCTCCTTTCGTTAGCTAGTATCCTTCATCAAACAAATTCACCATACTAGCCTCCATTTCATCATTCTCAATAAAATCATCGCCTGTGGGCTTTTTCCTACTCAACAGTTTTTTCTTTTCATTTCGTCGTTCAGCCTTGCGCTGTTGAGACTCACGTTTCGCCATGTCGTAGTTATCGCCGGACTCGCTTTTGCGCGCCATGCTAAGGAACTCGAGAAATTCACCGCGTTGTTGACGCAGCGACTTGGGGGACGCCAAACGAATCTCAAATTCACTTACCGCGTGCTCGCTGACATTGGGGAGCACTTCAACAAGGATTTGCAAAGGGCGCTGATAACGCGTGCGCAGGATTGTGTATACCGTAGTGAGAACATAGCCGACTTCATTATGAACCTCAGTGAAATATTTGTCGTTCAAAATCTCCAGACATGTCTTGATGACATTCTCGCAGATGAAATTATCGACCTCTGCATCATTTAGTAGAATGTCCGGTAGGATATTTCGCATAATAAGGCAACTGTTGAAACTGCATCGGTTATCCTTGTAACTCATAATATGTGTGCAGATGGTCAAGAATGGTGCCAAAATATCCTTATTATTTAGCACAGTGTGTCTGATTACTGCCTGTGGGCTCGCGCCTTCGCCATTCGTTTCCGGGGGCGTCTTGCCACCAAGTTGCCCAGCGAGATCAATTAATAAACGATCCACGATTGCCGTCAACTGACGCAACAGATGCTCCTCCATCATTTCCTCACTCAATGATGCATCGTCTTCGTCCCCGACCAACATTGCGCCATTCTGATGCACACGTTCCCATTTCTCCATCAGAACTTGATCCAATTTTGTTAGAAGAGGTGGTAGGAATTCTCCAAGGAAGTTCGGCATTAAGTGGACAGGGCAGTTCTTGATAACATTGCGGAGAACAAGGGAGATCATGTGACGCCAGCTATGCGACGTAATTCCTGCGCTATCGCCAGCAAGTGCCATCCACAGGTTAGTTGCCATTCCAGGAATCTCATACATAGTCTCCTCTAATTGCGAGATTGATCCAAGCGTTAAAAATGCATATTCACGAGTGTATCTAATGATATGGCCAACAGAGTCAGCAAAATCACGAAGCGTGTGCATAGCACGCACATTTTCGTCCACAAACTGATCTCGAGTTTGCGTAGATACTCCAACCTGCCAAAATCGCTCCATACAGCTGTATTTCACAAATGTTTGAACTTCGGTAGGAAGACTCGTCCAGTTAGCTGGATTATGGTATGCCTCGATTTGGGCAACCAATTGCAATATATGAGGGAGAATGGGCTGAATGCGAGCCTTCCAAAGAACAAGCAGATCTTTGTACTCTTGTGAGTTATGATCAAGTTTTTCGATAGTGTACTGAATGAAGATACGCGTAGCACGAATAGGGAATAGGGCCGACCACTTGGACTTCAGTTCAGTCTTGAGATTCTTTCCAACGTCATCGAGTTCCGCTTTGAGGAGATCAGTCTCAGCAGTGACACCTCTTGATCGGAAATATTCAGCAATTTTCACAATACCAACACGTTCCATAAACCAGGGGAGATCCATCAGACCCTTCATGGTACCTTCGTCAGTCCATGACTGCAACACGGGATCGACAACTTTGGAAAATTTCTCAGGCTTGTTGTTTATATTGGAACGTTGGGAAACAACAAGCAAAAATGATTTGAATGCAACTGCCTCATGATCACTTAGCTTGTTGGACGCGAATGTTTCTCCAATGACACGCTCTAAATCGTCGTAAATTTGCATTAAACTTTCCGGCATCATGTATGCCAAACGATTCAGCTCAGTACCACAGGATGTGCGAAGGTCACGAATGGCTTCGCGCTCATCGTCTGTTGCATCATTAGGGTATTCAAAAGTGCAGGCCGTTAAGACTTTTTCAAGGACGCGGAACATGAGTTGGGTGACGTCGCGCAATGAAGGAGCGAATTGCACAAGAGTTTGTACGTGTTTTCTCAAAAGAAGAGGATCATGCATTGTCATCGCGATTAATCTTTCGCACCATCTTTCAATTATCACCGACAGAGTCCGAAGGACCTCAGGTTTATTAGGTTCATTGTACCAAATTTTCCAGCGTGAAACGCCCCTTAAGGCAGCCTCAACCAAAATAAACTGTGAGTGAGCAAGAAAGTAAGCAGGATTACCGGAATACTCAAGCTTAGGAGAATTTAAACTTTGCCAGCCAAGTTCGGAAGAAAAGAACATATCCATTCGGTTTTCCAGCCAGACCATCGAATCGGCAGGCATTCGACAAACAATTAGACGTACGATATCTTCCATGAATCGACGGTAGTTGCCAAGGAACACGTGTGTATCAGGGGTGGTATCAAAGTCAATGACCAGGAACTGGCGAGAAATGTGATCCTCGCTGACATCTTCGAATTTAATACATCGTTCGGCGGCCAACTCCAATAGTTGTGGTAAGAGCTTTTCAATCTCATCTTTTCCATTAAGCTTCTCAACTCGAAGAACAGAACACCAAAACTGCAGAGACATGCCAGAAATCACAAGCGAAGGATGGCGGGTTGTTGAAAGCACCAGCGAAAGATATGCTCCCAGATCGGCCTCCGGAGGAAGACGGTTTTTTGACAAATTAAGATACTCACCCAAACCGACAATCATTTCTACCATTTTCTTCGACAAGATATAGGCTTTGTCGTCAAAATTGTCGATGTCAATACTAATGGAGTTGTATACTTGTGTAAGCGTCTGCATGCCCTCAGGAAGAAAGACTGCGCCGATTACTGCTTGAAAATCAGCGTCGTTACTAAAAGTACGGGTGAAAAGTACATGCAGGCAGTCTGCAGCTACAGTCTTGACCTCAATGTTCCCACTGCTCAAAGCTACCGACAATCGTTGCAATAGATTTGCTTCGCGAATGGCCAGTGGGAAGATCCAATATAAACATGTTCGAACAGTTTGGAGTACTTTGACGGTGAATTTTGCCACTTCAGGCTCGCTGACTCCTCGCTCAAGACATTCTTGTAAAACAGCCGACCATCTATTAAGCCAACCGTCAGTGCCACATCTCAGTCGTCGAAGAGACGATAATGGCTGTTCATACATCATGGTGAGAATGGATTCCGACGTGACTACCTCAATGCATTGAGCAGAAAGCGAGGAAGCACGTTTATCAGCAACTGGATCGTCGAGAATATATAAATCTTCAAACAAGGTTCGAAAAATGCCTAAGGAGAGTTCGCGAGTAGTTGGATTCGTCTCCCACATACTGACGAGCATTTCATCCATATTGACCCATCCATCAATATCAGAGTCTGGTTTTTTGTCAATGCCATCTTGGTTGTTTTCGTTATGCTTATTAGGGTTAGAGGAGTTGTTGGAATTGACGTTGTTAAATAGACCAGCTGACTTGCTAGAAGAATCAGCAGAAGAATTTTGTGACGAGGCTGCTCTGTCTAGTTCTAAGCCCCAGATGCGCTTGGCGATGGCAACCCAAAGGATTGCAATTTTTTCTTTTAGGTAGTGAGGATCTGAGGACTGGACAGAAGTTCCAAGGTCGACAATCCAGTTTTTGATGGCAAGGCGTTGATTTTGGTCATAGGCAATGAAGTTATATTGAATGGAATGCTGAAGAAGCAGTAAACCGAAATGCCTGACGACGGCGGAAGAACCATGCTGAGGGTGAGCCAGCTGATACCCCCAGAAGGGAGCATCCGGCTTTGTTTTGACTGTTTCTAAGAACTGGGGTTGTCAGTGAGGCAATTCCAACAAGATTTGCAGAGATACATACAGTTGAAGCTTCGCTTCGAGCCTCATTAGTTGACGAAGACGAGTAAACAACATCAAGTGCGGCAGCTACTTGTGCCATACCCTCACCTTCCATGATGAGAAAAACTGGCGGCGAGTAAATCGAGGTGTGTCGTAGAATTAGGGATGGTAGGATGTCACACCAGACAAAAAATCACAGAGGGATGAAGGGGATAGTAAAGAGATACGCGCAGGGCCGCCGCTGATGTAACAGAACAAAAAGAGGTGGAGAGCTGCAGAGTAGTACTGTCAGGTTTGGGATCTGTGATTCTCCGAAGCCGTAATTCAGAGATTCTCAAATAAGAGATAAAGAATTTGGGGGAAGAGAAAATATTCTGGCGGTGGAAATTCAAATTCACAGCGAAAGGGAAAGAAAAAAAAAAAAGACACGCAAAAAGAAAAAGGAAAACACGCGAACTCCGATCAAAGTCAAAACTGCATATTCGACACGCTTTGTGTGTACTAGATGCCTGTGGTTACTGGGGAGCCGTGAAAGCTCCTACCGTGTGCGCAATGCCTGTTTATTTTTCACAGCTGCCAGGGGCCATGAAGACTTGGTGATATTCCTGGTGCTAGCAAAGCTTTTTCCCAAGTCACGCGCGTTGGCTGGTGGTTGGGAACTTCCCTCAGCCATCCACGAATTTTCACCGATTCGGGCGCCTGCCAGCGATGGGCAGCGTCTCGGTACCTGTCAGGCACTGGCGATGGCACTGTGATCTGTGCGTCCAGAGTCTAACGACGGCGCGAGCTCAGGAAAAAACTACATGAATGCACAGGGCCCGTGAAAGGCCCGCGATGTGGAGGATATATTCGCGGCGCGCTTTGATATCCTGGTCGCTTCAAAACTGAATGTCCATGTGCTGAAACAATCATCGACACTATCAGTACGCAAGTTGCACAAGCTACGCAGCTTATTTACGCAGCTTATTACTTATTTATTTCAGCGTGCACGTTGCGCGTGCGGCTAGACGTGCTCCTCCAGCTGAACTTCTAGACGTTCGGCCGGTTCTTCTCCCATCGCCTCCATTTATAAAATATCGGTGAAATTTTTCATTTTTTGCCACAACCATCCATCAACCATGACAGTCTCTGCCATCTTACGTGCTGGCCGAGCGGTCAACACTAATAGGTTTTCTGGATTAAGATCATATGCTTCGTTGCACACCGTTACATCCAAGTCTGGCCGGCCCTACACCGTAGGCGACCAATATGGCGGATTTACAATCAAGCGTCTTGCCGAAGTCCCGCAACTCGGCATGACAGCAGTCGATCTGGTTCACGACAAAACCAGAGCCAGACACATGCATCTTGACAGAGATGACCCCAACAATGTGTTTTCAATCGGATTCAAGACTCTACCGCCTGACTACACCGGACTTCCTCATATTCTCGAGCATACCACTCTCTGCGGAAGTGAACAGTACCCTGTTAGAGATCCGTTCTTCAAGATGCTCACGAGATCCCTGGCGAACTTTATGAATGCTATGACTGGATTTGACTACACCTTTTATCCTTTTGCTACTACGAATCAAGTTGACTATCACAACCTCCAGAAGGTATATCTAGACAGCGTATACAAGCCACTGCTGAGGGAGTTGGATTTCAAGCAGGAAGGATGGAGACTCGAAAACGAGGATCCCAAGGATATTGAAAGCCCCTTGAACTTCAAGGGAGTGGTGTTTAACGAGATGAAGGGACAAATGTCGAACCCTTCATATTTGTTTTACATCAAGTACTTTCATCAAATATATCCTTCTTTGAACAGCAGTGGTGGTGATCCAGAATTTATAACCGACCTCAAGTACCAGGAGCTCAAGGATTTCCATGATGAAAAGTACCATCCTTCTAATTCATTTTCCCTGAGTTATGGTAACATTGGCGTTGACAAGGTGCTTGCTAGTGTTGATACTGCCTTGTCAGAGTATCAATACGTTGATCCAAAGGCCGAGATTAAGTGCCCCATTGAACTTAAGGAAACTAAGAAGGTTGTTGTTGACGGGCCATTGGATCCCTTATTTGACGAGGCCCGCCAATTCAAAACCTCACTCTCTTGGGTTTTGGGTGACTCAAATGATATTACAGAGACTTATGTGTGGAAGGTCTTTAGTAATCTTCTGATGGATGGCCATGCTTCTCCTTTTTACAAGGCCCTCATTGACACGAATCTCGGAACTGACTTCTCCGTCAATTCTGGCTTAGATGTGACACCTGCTAAGAATATCTTTTCTATCGGTCTTCAAGGGTTATCGGAAGAGAACGTTCCCAAGTTTAAGGAGGAAGTGTTTAAAGTCCTTAAGGATGTCGCTGAGAACGGCGTCCCTGCTTCTCGCATTGAAGCCATTCTCAACCAAGCCGAGCTCGCTGATAGAGAAGTTGAGGCTAACCTTGGAATGAGCTTTGTCTATAAAGTCTTTCCTCGAGTCTTCAATGATACCGATGTGTTTAGCATTTTAGACAATGCCAAGCTGCTTGCTAAGTTCAAGGAAGAAATCCAAAAGCCAGAGAGATTCCAAAATTTGGCCAAGAAATTTTTATTAGAAAGCCCCTATCTGGAGTTTACTATGGTGCCTAAGGAAAATTATGAGAGTGAAGGTGCTGCTAAAGAGAAAGAAAAGCTCAAGGCCAAGGTAGATAGCCTAACTGATGCTGAAAGAAAGGAGATATTTGACCAGGGATTGAAATTACTTGAGACGCAGTCCACGGTTGAAGACGTCTCTTTACTCCCTACTCTTGTCACGAAGGACATATCTCGCGAGATTACTCCTATTGAGTTGACCAGCGATAACGCTGGAAATGTCCCTCTTACCCTGAGAGTAACTGACACTCAAGGCCTGACATACTTGCGTCTGCAAAAGAATATCAACTCTTTGCCGACTCACTTGAGACCCTTTTTATCTCTATATAGCGATGCTGTTACGAATGTTGGCACTAAGGAACACTCTATGGAAGAGCTGGAGAACGAGATCAAACTCCATACTGGTGGCTTTAGCGTTTCCCCATTGGTTCTCTCTTCTCCTAAAGACTCTTCTGTTGTCAACTTGGTACAGCATTTCAATGGCGTTGCGCTGGATGAGAAATCCAAGTACTTGTTCGACTATTATAAGGAATTCCTGCATTCTGCAAACTTTGGTAACCTTGAGAAACTAATTCCTTTAGTTCAATCCAATGTTGCCAATAGTATGAACAGCTTGAGTGAGAGTGGCCATTCTTATGCTACTGGCCACGCTAGTGCTGCCTTTTCCAAGGCGCGACGCGTGAGCGAGGGACTGAGTGGAATTGAGCAAGTTCTATTCATGAAGCAGCTTAGCACCTTCAACGAAGAAGACTTCAAAACTATTGTAGTCAAGAAACTTGATCAGGTGGGCCAGCTTTTGGCCACCGCTGGTGACCTCAAGGCGGGGTTGACTGTCTCGCCAGGTTCTGACAATGCAGCTTCCAACATTCAACTGAACAAGCAAAATATTACTTCTTTTGCTGACACTCTGTTGCCTGCTCTTCCTAGCACTACCCTGAATGATACTGCCCTGTTGCCTGTTGAAAAGACTTATTTCACTCTCCCTTTCCAAGTCTCTTACATTGGTGTCGCTCTGCCTGGTGTGCCGTACACTCATGCCGATACTGGTGCTTTGCAAATTTTGGCTAACCTGCTTAGCCATAAATACCTCCACCGTGAAATTCGTGAGAAGGGTGGCGCTTATGGTGGAGGTGCAAGCTATAACCCCCTTGATAGTGTATTCACCTTCTACAGCTACCGCGATCCAAACCCATCTAACTCTCTGAAGGCAGTATCTACTGTCGGTGAGTGGGCTTTGGAGCACAAGTGGACTGACCGTGATGTCGAGGAAGCGAAACTTAGTATCTTCCAGGGAATCGACGCCCCTCTCAGCCCCAGAAGTGAAATCAGCGGCGAATTTGTTAATGGAGTTACGAATGAAATGAGACAGGCACGCCGAACAAGCTTGCTAGACGTCAAGGTTGAGGACGTGAAGAGGGTTGCCAAGCAATACCTCATCCCCTACCTTGGCGAGAACATGAGCAAGGCTAGTGTGACAGTTTTGGGACCCAGTCAAGAGGGATTCAGTAAAGAGGAGGGATGGAATGTGGTAGACCTGGAAAAGCCCGATATAGACTTCAACGCCTCTTTTAGTGCTTAGAATTAGGCCATGGGCCTTGTACATGTATATAATAAAGTTGACGAGATTGGCGCGTGGTCTTGTAGAATAATAATTATCAGTGAAATGATATCATAGAGATGATGAATATAGTGCAAAACAGCTTACTGACTGGTGGTTACCAATACAAAAAACTACGCTTCAGGCTAGACTGAAATAATTGGCCAGGCGTAATAAAAATCTATGTTGATTCAAATGCAAAATAATACAATTATAAATAGAACTTTTTCTTCTCCTTGTCCATGTCAGGTCTGTGCTCCCACTCAATCTCCTCCTTGATACCCTTCTGTACTCTCCTCAGTCTCAGTGTGAACTGAGGTCCCAATTCCTGCAAGCCGACACGCTCCTCGTTCTTGAACATGTATCTATGCCTCCTAAAGAAAATGAAATCTCTCTGGTTATGCAAAGTCACGACTTGACGGCCGACAAACTCGGGCTGCTGGGGGAAAAGACTCTGGAAAAGACGGCCCACTGTCGAACCAAGTCTCGTTGTGAAGTTGTTGAGAATGAGCTCGGGGACGTGGTCAGTCGCACGGCCGTGGCCTTGAATCCGGTCCTTGTAGATTAAACTCGAAACGCTAAAGTAGAAAGTGGGGCCCTCTGGTAAATGAATAAAGGTGATGCCATTCACATTTTTCTTGTCTTCGTTGACCACAATCAGATCGGTGAAATCGCGGTTTGAGCAAAACTTGGACATCATTTTCATTGTGAACTGGTCCTTTCGCTTGATGAACGTGCTTCCTGGCAGAATTTCTTTCAGTACATCTGTGAACCGGTATGCTTCTTTATGCGCATGTGCGTTTGTTGTGATGAGTACTTTGGGGGATTTGCCGTCCTCGAAGTAGCTCTTGAACTCATCCTCGCCCTCCAGCTCCACGTTCACTGATTCGTCAAACTGTCGCTTGCTATCGATAGTGTCGGTGATATTTTCTGCCAGTCGCTCTTCCTTCAAAGCCGGGTTTTCTGCCTCCTTCTTGGCCCGCTCCATGCGTTCATTATGACGAGTCTTTTGAAGCTTTAGTTTTTGCTTCGCGAACACCTCCTGTCGCTTCATTTTGTTTTTGATGCGGATCTGTTTTCCCGCAGTGCTGCCTGTCGCCATTTTGTGTATATTGCTATGCTTGAGGTTTTATTTAGTTGCGCAAATAAAAGAAAGTGCGTTCTGAAAGAGAACGAAGTCGTGAGCGTTGGTGATTTGAATAACGAAGATTCCAAAAATTTTTTTTTGGATGCCAACTCCCAACTTCAAAAATCTCAGAGCAGGGTAACGGTAAGGCTGATCTGGATTAATTTTGTTGCAATTTAGGTATTTATAACTTGAAATGCTGTTGGCTCAGTACTTGCCAAGTACCATAACGGCCCTGCAACCCTATTCTTAAATCTCGGCTGAAATGAGCGGCGGCGTTAGCTAGCTTCAGAGTTCACAAAGCGTGTAGGGCTTATTGCAGGGCTAACGAAAGGGCTAGCACCATAATAGTCTCTTTGTCCACATAAAAGAAGCTAAGAACTTGAATGCTGTTAGTTTATTTGGCGAGCTCAAAACAGCATCCCACCCTTTGGTGGATTACTAGTATTTTTTGCAGGTATTATTTGTATTCATCCTTTTTTTTGGTTTATCACCATATGTTGGAAAACTGTTTATTATTTTCCAAGCGTTTGCCTTCAACGTACGGTCGCCTGTAGATCCAAACAGGTGCCACCTCTTTTTAGTTCTTGCCCTGGCGGTATAGTGGGGAAGGGGTGCGGGGTATTCTAAGCCAATAAAATAACGCCAATGAGTTACGTACCGACATCTTCACACCATTAAACGTCGACATCAAAAGGAGCAATATTGTTTTGTTGCTATTTTACTAATCAGCAACAATAGTTAAATGGCGTTCAGATGTCGCTCGTGGTACCTTGCGCGCGACACGTAATTGGATGATTCCCACTACTTGAATAACGTTTGAAACGCACGTGCTCGCTTTCCAAGCCCAACATTACATTTGCATATGCTCGAGCCAAGTATCCGCCGAAGAAACTCTAACTTCATGCTAGCCGATTGACGCGCGCCCTTCATCGATTCGTCGTGGGCCTTCACGCGAGACTAGGGGACTTGAACGGATATCAGCACATATGGCTAATACTAATGGCTGCTGGTGCTAGTCTACTCTCTCTCCCTCCTCTTTTGACTATTCAAAACAATTCAAATACGTGTCTCCATTCTCAAGGCTATAGCTGTGTCTGCCATCGCTCTCATGGTTATTCCACGTGTGTGCGTTAGAAGAAGAGTATCCGAAAATGCGAGCTAGTTCGATAAGTGATCATAAACAACGTTGTGCATACTGATATATTTGACACGATCGGTCGGTGCCAGACATGCGAAGCAGTAGCTAAGCATGCAGGGTCAAGAAAGCTCTCTAGCTCTAAAGAGGCAAATCTTTTCCGAGGGTGTACAAACACAGGTGGACCCTTGAACTACATAAATGAATGATTAATAGCAGTTGAGTGTTGGAAAACTTTGTTGACGGTACCACGGCTGGTGTTTCAAGATGTCGCTGATCATTCACCTCAGCTGCTCAAACGCCTCGAAGATTAGCACCTTATGATAGGTACGCGTCGCATCGCTCGTAATTTACACAATCGCATGTTACCGGCACGCAAACTAATCATTTTTGTGATGAGCGCCATAGCCTTCGGAATTCTCAGCTCATGTAGTACACAGTAGCTCGTTTTCTCTTGAATTGCTGGTCCCATTTTCAGAAGCCTTCTTTGTGTTGCGAAAACGTAGCTATAATGTCTCCCTGCAGAATAAGCTCTGCCATTGTGTGTTGGTATTTGATGTCTGTGGCATGGTCTTGGTATCGTAGACGTTCATGTTCACTGTTAAACCCCTAAGTTCAATTTGGTGGTGATACTCACGCGAGCCTCCATAGTATACTAATACATACCCACTATGCCAAATCTTGAGAGCTAACATATAGTGTATATCGGCTATATGCTAAAAGTGATATTGCTCTAACTTGTTCTTTCTCCTCCGCACAAGGGTGCGGAAGTGATGGAAGCGAGCGAATTGGGATGTCAATTATGAGAACAAACGAATTTCGAATGTTCCACACCCGCAACTCTATGCAACGCCTGCCAACGCTTGCAACGCGTTCCCTCCACACGTGCAGTTAACGGCGCCGTTGAGATCATGGGCAAGATGAATTGAAGCCACCAGTACATGAACACACAGTATCGCCAAAAGACAGACGAGTGTTATCCACAGGCACGTGAACGGCAAAATATCCGAATATTATTGCACAACGTGTGCATCGGACAGGGAACAGCGACAAAAAAAGGTCAAAATTTTATTAATGTCATCGCCACCACCCAACAACAAAT
Source organism: Geotrichum fermentans (assembly GCA_030564905.1). Lineage (NCBI taxonomy): Eukaryota > Fungi > Ascomycota > Dipodascomycetes > Dipodascales > Dipodascaceae > Geotrichum > Geotrichum fermentans. The sequence continues at coordinate 91,890 of JAJMAG010000027.1, read as the reverse complement.
ATGCACATATACCGACAGCAGCCCTCATCTTTTGCACTAGTTTCTACTTCTTTATTCTTGATTTTTCCTGCCCCAGCGCGTTTTTCCATCTTCTCCCCCTGGTTCTTCTTCTCCTGCTTCCTATTTCATTTCATCAAAATTGAGGGATAGACGCCGAATTCAACTCGTTCTACCACTATTGTGACACTTCTAGCGACTCGCGCAACCAATTTTATCAGCATATCGCTGAATTTTTAACATTCCCTACTTAGCCGTCTGCTCCGACAGTTTCGATACCAAACATCCTTGTCAAACAGTCATATTAACGATCGCGTCTCACAGCCATTTCATTTCATGTCTCAAAGCGCAGAGTCCTTGGACTCTAGCACCGCCTTCTTACCACAGTTCTTGGAGAGACTTTTGAAAGTTGTAAGTAGCTTCGTGCCCCACCTAGCGCTATTTTTCGCACTCTAGATTATGCCAATCAGCTGCTCCTAATGCCATGTATTTCAACTTGGCTAAACATGCTACTCCGTTCCGCCCTACCCCAGCCGATTATTCTCACCGTGAGCGAGGGCATAATATCGCTTGTGATTTTTCTTCAACTCTAACCTCTGTTAGCTACCAAACCGTACAGGCCGAACCGTGGAAGAAACTTTTCTTGATCCCGTCTACACCTTAGGCAAATCTGTTTTAATTGATCTGACTGAAAAAGATCTTATTGGCGATATATTGCCTGCAATTGTTTCGGTCATAAGTGACATTTCCAACGTAAGTTGTTATTTCATCCTTTTGTCTAATACTAACAGTACAGAATGATGAAGGCCACACCCTAAAGACCAAGAATCCAGTGACACTGCGTACTATGGCAGTACTGCTGAAACTTTCGGCAGATATATGTACGGCCCATTGGGCTTTTACTCAAAAGCAACTTGATACCGAGCAGAAAACAACTTCATACTGCCGAGCTGTTTCCAAACATTTGTATCTTTATTCTGTTTTTCCAAAACGGTTATCATCCAGTACAATCTCCGGAATCTATGGGTATCTTTTGACAATCAAGCCCACGTTCGAATTCAAAAAGGGACTTAACTTCTTGAGTGGCAATCCCAAGAGGTCTACTCACGATATCTTTGGAGTAATAGACAACTCCATTGAGGTTATCCTTCAATATTGCTCAGCGTCCAACTGGGATGACATCTACCCCAAAGTGCTTGAAGTTATAAAACAATCTCAAAATTTAAAAAGCGAAAACCCAGAACATCAACGTGGTATTGAAATTATTGCCACTCTATATATGGACAGCTCGAAATTAACAGTTTTACTGAATGATGTTCTCGTTGTTTGTACAAATATGAAACGGCCTGTACTCAGCTTCACGATAGAATATTTCCTTCAAAAGGCCCTCGGATATTGGCTAGCTGCACGACCTCAAGATTATATCACTGAAACTCAACAACAAGATTCGTCTCTATCTCAGATTGCCACAAGTCTATTTGAATATTTATATATCTCTACGGAGAACACTAAAAGGCCGCTTACTTCATTTTCTCTATTAGGAACTCTATTGACTCTAAAGCCAGCAGATTTCTTAGATGAGGAACAGTTTTCCACACATAACACGAAATCGAAAGTTATGGCGTTTAAGCGGCACACACCTAGGAATCATGCCTATTCTTTCCTGTCAGGAATAAATAGCTTGGTAGCTACTCCAGCCGAAAAGTTGAATGCGAAAGTGATTGCATCCTCAGTTGCTATTCTTCGTGCTGGGTGTATATTCCATGCTTGTGGCCATGCTAATCCAATCGTCACATACTCTCAAAAACTTTATCCTCTGCTTCTACGGCAGCTATTTGGAACTGCGGTCAACGACCTCATTTCGCTTCGTATTTTATCGGATTACCAAGCTTTATTTGTTACAGGTTTCTCGGTTCTTAATCCAGATGCATTGATAAAAGATGTTTGCCCGATTTTGGACATGGTCACTCACAAAGAGCGTCTCTTTGAAGTTCGGAATATACTTTTAGGTGTTGTTACTATGCGCCAGTTAAATATATTCTCCACTTATTATCGCTATGTGATGGATAAGCTCAACTGGAGCATTCAAGCCGTGCACATCGAGGTGGCTCGGCTTTTGACCCTTTACGAAGCTGAACCAAATTTCAAAAAAGCTCTTGAGAATACCGAACTTCACAGAACCTATGTTGAAATTGTCTCCAGCTGTTTTACGATGTACAAATACGACCCAGGATACCTCATAAGACAACGCAATTACAACTTTCTCTATCAGGAGGATCCTCTTTTCTTGGCTCTTATCAATGCCTTGCTTTCTTCTAACGAGCTACTTCGATCACAAGCTATTGATTTCTGTTGGTCATTTATGAATAAGGACAACCTATTGTCTTTTGATCCTATCGATATGACTACGAACGCCAACAACTCTCTAATACCAACTTTTCTACAGTTGGGTGCATTGGCTCGGGCACTTGCAGAAGCAATTCTTAAAAGTACTCACAGTAATGACGTCCTTATTGAGTACCTAAAGCTTATTAAGGGTACCATGAAATCTCGCATTTTGCTAATTCTACAATACAACTTTGATGAAGTATTTGAGCATGATCCGTCAAAGTATGAGAGTAACGAATGGCGCCACAGCATTTCATCTACTTTGGAAACGACTATGTATGTTTGCATTTTGTCGAGCGACATAGCTGTGTGTAAGCTAGCATTTGAGGTTCTTAGTTGTCTGGTTCAGGAGGCTGTCATGCTTGAAAATCTTGCCAACCCGAGAAAATCAAGTTGGTCTATTATGCCTATCTTTGCTATGCTTTCTGAATTCAGTAACAGTTCCTATGTACTGACAGGAACAGTTGCAGCTCAAAAGCGCTTATATCAGTTTTTCCAGCGTTTACAAGTTGTGACTCCGCCTATTGTTGACGCTTGGCAACACGTCAACAGATTATGGCGGTCATTATCGCAAGAAATCCTCCATGATTCAAATCTGGACCGCCTCAAACTCAAACAATGGCGTAGTTATTCAGGAATGCTTTGTTCCTTGGTATCTCCGTGGCTAGTTGTCGATGGCGAAATACCGGTCGAAGGAAACCTCAGCAAATCCAGTAAATCATTACTGAATGAATTGATTGGCTTCTTGTCTAATATAAAGTCGCCATTTTTGCGAGAGACCGCTCGAGATGTCCTTTCAACAGACGCCCCTCATCCCTCATATCATTTTGTTTTCAAGGCGATCGAACTGGAAATTATTGAGAGAATTACGAGCTCTCCAACACACCTTAATGAGCAAACATTTTTACTTCTTGAACAGGGTGTTGGTTTGCTTCGCTCAGTTGCTGGCATAATCAACGAAGGCGACATTTATCTTTCGACAGACATTGGTGCGCTGGCTTTAACTATTGTCCAGTGTTTGGATTCTGTACATGCTGAAGCACGCATCATCCGCCTGCAGGTGCAGTACTGCAATCTCATGGAGCTTATTGCCTACCAAAGAGATAGTTTCAATATTCAGCACAACAATAGCTTCCGCAGTCAGATTGTAGTGATATTTTCTGGCTGGCTCGACAAGTGCTTTTCGGCGAAGTTTAGTAATGAAGTCGCAAGTATTAAATCTGGAAGCACCAGCGACAAGTACCGCGAGCCTGAAAATGAACGCCTACAGAAGGAATTGATGATTGCAATAATTCAAACTTTCACAGTGATTCTAACTGATCTGCGAATGGAACATTTTGGCTTGAAGGACTCGGAGCACGAAAAAGCCATTTTTGATGATAAGTCGCAAAAGTTTGGAAAACTTTTCATGCTGTTTTTGAGAATATTACAAAAGTGTCGATCAGAGGAAGTCGGCTCATACAATGAAAGTTTTGTCTTCGGCGACCGACTTGAGCACGTTAAAGCAAACACTATCGAATGTGCCTCGAAACTCTTGAACGCAAATTTGGATGTTGGACTCAAATTTGCACTGCCTCTTGGATATAAAGATGACTTGTTTATCCGCGTTTCCTTTATTCGAATTTTGGAGAATATCTTGACTCATACCTCAGAAGAAGCCACAGAGATAACGGAGATGCAGAGGTACCAAAAGCTGGCTGATTTTATGACAGAAAATATTTATATCACTGTTCTATTGTGTGATGTTTGTCCTGCTATTGAGGTTGATGACTTTTCTAAATCATTGCTACAGATCTTTGAATCCAAGGGAAAGTCGCTTGAACTTGTTAAGCAAGCAGTGACACGCGAAATAACCAAAGCAGACACAACCATGGATATTTTGCGCCGCAATTGTGTTGCTACTAAAATTTTGTCAATCTATGCGCATCAAAAAGGCCTTCAGTACTTGAAGGTTGCTTTAGGACCTTTTTTGCAAGATATCATCACTCAGCCAGAGCTCTATTGCTTTGACCCGAATCCAGATGATGTGACCAAAGGGAAGGATCTTGATCCCAACTCTAAGAGGTTTAATCGAAGCATGTCGCGACTTGTTACAGACTTGCAACGCACTATAGCAGAAATACCTGCCGTTTTTCGTGAAATGTGCCATGCAATTGCGTCAGTTGCAGGCCCCAAATTCCCTACATCTAAGGATGCTTCTGTGACAGCTGTCAGTTCATTTTTCTTTTTAAGATTCATTTGTCCAGCTTTAGTTACACCCGACAACTATGGGTTGGTAGATGAACCTCCTAGCAAAGAAGTACGCCGTACTTTACTTGTCCTAGCCAAGATGCTGCAGAGCATGGCGTTCGGCTCAACAAATTTCGCGAAGCACAATTTCTCCAAGCTGGATTTAGTTAATTACACGCCCATCTCTAAAACAGTAGTGACGTTCTTGAGGAGTATGTCGGTTCTCAATTATGATCTTATAACTGATGATTCATCTTCATCTATCTCAGGTCCTCAGCAAGATGACCTGTCTAACATGGAAGTACTGCACAAGTTCCTATATTACCACTGGGAGGACATTAACCACAAAGTGATTATGGATCAACGTTTACGTAGCATTGATCATGCGGGAAGTTTGCAGCCAAGCAATGATGTGCCAGGGGATAAAATCGCTGCCGCTAGTCGCGAGCTATCTCTCTTGATTCGCAACCTTGGGCGGCCACGGCAGTCTACGGCAACAGGACAACCTACTGATACAGATGCTACTGGTATTGCTCTGTCAGATGCGAGCGCCACGCACAGTCCTGGGCTCAGAGAATTTTTACTACGCAACAAGGAGCGAGATATGTCTCCAATAATTGAGCGAGGCCTGTATTACGAAGGCGTGGATAAGGAAGGGATGCCACTTTTAGTCGTTAACTGCAGCAATTTCAATAAGGATGAGATCGACGTGGAGCTGTCTCTTTGCAGGTTTTTCCAAGTAGCCAGCAAAATGTGGAAACAGAGCTTCGCTTTCTTTTTCGATTATACTGGATACACAAGTGCAAATCAATTCCCATCCAGCGCACAAACTATGCTCAGAATGCTTGTTCCTGAAGAGATGACAAAAAATTGTGTTGCGTGCTACTACTACAATGTTCCGTCTGATTTTTTGCCTGCCCTTAAAACATCGTTGAAACAGTCCTATACTGGCATTTTCATGAATCCACGAAGAATAAGATATGAGTTTTTATCTTCAGAAGAACTGCCACTCAAATTTAACATTAGCTCATTGAATTTGAACCCCATGACTGCGCGTGTTTTGAGCGATGTTCGAATCATTTTTAACAATGTCTACAAGTATACCCAACATCATGGCATGAAAAATGTGAGCGTTAGAGTTGGCAATGAATATGTGCAGATAAAAGCTCAAGAGCCGTTCATGTACGTTAAGTCGTCTCCGGGGTTTACAAACGATATATATGCGTTAGAAGATATCCTTGACGTGTATACGTCTGGCACAAACGGCCATCCGGATGAGTTTACAATAGAGTTGGGTAAGGTAGACAGCAGAAAAATTGTTTTCCGTTGCAGTCGAGGATATGAGATTGTGAGGGCTATACTAAACGCCAAAAGTCGTCTTGGTAATAGAACCCAAACTCGATCCTTGGCAATGTCTCCAGAAACGTCTATCGCTTCATTGCTTAATATTGCATTTTCTGGTTTGTGTTCTGGAAACCCTGAGACTCAAGAAGCCTCTTACAACCTGCTCGCATCGATCCAACACAGATTCAGTTTAAACTTGGGTATGGAATTGCATGGCGGCAAGGGCTTGCGCTTACCAGCCAACGTTTTTTCACGGGTTCAAATGTTTAGTGCTGGAATTGCCAAGGAGCGTCCAGATATTACGATGGATATGTTGGAGGGCGTTTTTGGAGCGCTAGATGCGACAACCGATGAACGGCGTCAGGGTGTACTAATGTACGCTATTCCGTGGATCAAAAATATTGAAACGCATGTTTTGTGTGATGGTAATGAGGATAAGTACAAAGCAGTTGCTGCTTTGATTAGGAAATTCTTGGATATCTCAATTGGAGGATCCAGTGACTACCTGTTTTTGCTACAGTCTGTGTGGTCAACGTTCCTGGAGGAACCTAGCTTGATTCCCATTGTGATTGATGAGGTTGTGTTTTTATTGATTGACAATGGTATCTATGGCGGGCCGTTGTTAGAAAATATCACAAGCATAGTGACTTCCAAACCTTCTCCCGAGGTATGTGGCATCGTTATGCAGCGTGTCCGCGAGATTGCCATAGACTCAGGTCATATCAAGGGTAGCAGACTGCGTCGACACCCTAAATGGCGCGAACTTGTCATTCTTACTACTATACTTTCTGCAATTGTTTTTGAAAACCCCCATGTTTGCGAGAATTTCTTTCCTGAGTTATGCTTGTGTATGACCCTCTGTTTACAAACCGGTTCGTATTCTTTCCGCACCACGCTTTACAACTTATGCGTGAACATGATGCACTCATTTTTATACAGCCCAGCCTGCAATGCTGAGAAGCGCGCCCACATTCGTTCAATCTGGGCAGACCTTTCTGGCGGTAAGGGCAATTTGATTTTTGGAACGAGCGAAGAAATGCGAAATATGGATTTTGACTATCTCCCATCATCCCTGATGTTCCAAATGGAATTGGGTTGCTCGCTATTGATCGATCTCGTTGAGACATTTGCAAATCCTAAGGAATACGAAGTCTACAAGAGCTTTTTTGTGAAGAAGTGCTTGGGAATGGGCACGCCTCGATTTTCTATATACCAATCCAGAGCCATTTTGGCTCTGGGATGTTTTGCACGCGTGGATATAGATGATAACATTGTGACCAAGGTTCTGGAAATCTTTTACGATGGCCTCACCGCTGAGGATGGAGAGTCGAAGGATGAACTGATGACCTGTCTAATGTTCAGCATTTCCAAAATTGCCGAAGGTATCCGTCTAGGCTCTAGATACCTGCCCCGCCTGTTCTGGATGAGTGTTGCAATAATTGGAGCATGCAACAACAAAATTTTAGTGTTTGCATTGAAACTACTACAGATAACACTGAAAAACCTTGTCGAGTATGGTGCATTGAAACAAACGACGATCGCAGCTTATTTGATGGACGCAAAGGAGGAGTTTGGCCCAGAGTGGTCTACTTTGGAGAAAGCGACTAATATTCAATTTACTGAGGAGAATTTCGAAATCGCACTTACTGCAACTTTGATTCGTGGTTTCGCGCATTCCACTACACGTGCTGCTACAATGAGCACTTTTGAGACGTTATTGAGTGTGACAGCAGGCAATGCAAAACCTGGCCGTTACAAAAATAACAATAACGTCCCGGATGATTCCAGTAGTACTGGAATTGGGCGTAAGCGAAGTACATCATCATTTGGTCAAAGCAGTATTCATGGTGCCTCGACTTATTTTGACTCAGTGCCTGACACTCCAACTGGTGCTGCTACTCCCTTATTTTTGAATATCCCGAGCAATTCTTCGCAAAGCCAGAATGTATCAATACCGCAGACCCCTACTTATGTTGACCCCGCAGCAGAAACTTCAACTTTGTCATCTGGAAGCGTTCATTTCACAACAAATGGTCAACAAATTTCAGCCTATATGCCTTACCTTGTTATGCTATACTTGGGTTCACGGTCTAACACAGAGCTTTCCAATTATCTCTGGATGACTGACTATCCGGAAGAAGCGAGCGACAAAATTCCTGCTCAAATAATGTCATTTATTGGCAGCGGCAAAAAATCTGCCATTTTGACCATGTATTTGTGTTCAATGGTATTTCAGCAGGTCGAGGTTGAAGAAATGGTAGAACTGCGCGTGCTGCGTTGTATGCAACAATTGGCTAAATCCAACATGGAAAAGTTTTTCCTAATTTATTTTACTCTTCGTGGCAAAATCCAGGACATCTTGGATCACGGGCCTAACATGGCAGTACTTGAACAGGCCCTGGAAACATCGCTTTATGCACTGCTTTCCGTCGAAGCATTGAATCGCATTCCCCGTTACAAGAGCCAAGTGGACCTATTGTTGACGAATTCAGGTCTGGAGGGTCTTACTTCAAGGTTCATCGAGGCGAAGAAAATCGAAGCCCTTAATGCTCCCGGTAACCCATGTGCAATTTACGCACAAAGCGAAGAGATTGCGTTTATTCTTAAGCGCATAGTTGAGATTGAAGAAACAATTTATGCGGAGCAGATTGAAAAAGATTTTATTGCTGAGGGTATAGAAACTGATGATATGGAGGTACCTGAGCACCAGCTCTTTACGCATGCCTTATCAACGCTGAACCTTACGGCTAATAACACTGAGTTTGAATCAGGCTCTAGAAAAAGTTCAATCAGCACCGCTACCCGCATGAAAAAACTTGGTATTCCAACATCAAGTCTTGCAAGTTTAACTATGGAAGGTCCACCTAGCAAGATTTCTGAATTTGATAAATTTGAGCCCACCGCTGAATAGGCTTGAATGCAGCTGACGCTGGCACATATTAGCCATATATTTTCTTTGATTGATGGAATGACATGATTATTGCTTTCCTCGTTCAAGCTATCAAACGGCTGAATATAATGATTTGTATATTCTTTTTTATTTACACGTCCATAATGATAATTTTATTTTATTTATTGATTTTGAATTAAGCCTGGATCTCACTTAGATATTTCAGAAATAGATAGAAGGATAGAAAATACATTTTAAGAGCGGCATATACGGCCTGCCTTCCGAGGTGAACTCTAGTATGATTTGGGACATGCATGGAAAACCGAATCGACGGAACAACCGACCGATTTGACGTCTCCAAGGATCAGACTCAGTTGATATTGATGCTATTCCCAGGGTGTAAACTGACCCACTCGCCTGTCCACAATCGGCTCCATTTTTGATTCGGGTACCGATTAGAAAGTAGTTTTCGCGGAGAGGAATTGTGCTACTCCCAAAAGCCCTCAATCACTGATTTCTAATCGACATTTAACAATAGTAGATAGCCAGCCAGCTTTGTACTTTATTTCCCGCTTTGGACTGGAGTATTATTAAGTCCATGTTTGCTTTTGATTGAACATCTTCATGTCGGTCTTATCGAGAAACAATCCGGCGAAAGAAAGTACCGGAGGCCGATTTTTGTTGGGGGACAATTCCGGAAGGTGGGTGAGCTCATGGACGAGGTATTTCCCGCGTGTGTATCCATCTAGCGATCCACTGTAGGAGTGATATAGTCTGGAGTCAGCTTAAGTCGACTGACAATGTCGAAAACAATTCAACTGCGACTTCATGAAATTAACTACATGATTACACATTTATGATAAGCTCTTGTTCATGAAACGTCTGCGAGTGAAGGCGAGCCAGTACTTGTTAGGAACCTTTTCGCCGTTCGGGTAAATGCGAGCGATGAGTCGCAGAGCAAGTTCCTGTCTGAATTGAGCAAGGTAGGCCCTAAGCAGCTCTCCGTCATTTCTGTCCCGTGGAGGCAGGTAGAGAGCATTTAATGGGAAGTGAGGGTCCCCAGGAATCGAAAACTGTTCTAGGGCGAGTGTATTGAGAAGACGGTTGGCTTCATTAGGGTCAGTGGTAGGCTTGAGCTTGTTGAGACAGTCGGAAATAAACAGAATGCCATAAATGAGTGTGCGGTCTGCAGGACCCTTGATTTCAAAGTTGCGGAAAAAGGAGTTTGCACGGAAAAGATCGATAATTTCATCTATAATATCATAGTCTTCGTGGGAAGGATAGGCAGGGCCTTTGAAGTTGGTTCTGAGCGGCAGAACAGCAAAGTTTCCTGGAGAGTGTTAGCGCTGGAGGGCTTAGCGTAGGTAGGGACACGTACCGACTTGTCGAACGTCAGGGCCGTCCTGGATGAAAGTAGAATGGTATGCCTAGAGAGAGCAAGGTTAGTTATTCAATTGAGAGTTCTTATTAGTGCAGTTCACTGGAACTTACGGGCATCTGGTTCGTGACTGTTTGGACGATGGTGGAAGTGGGAAAACGAACTGAGCTGGTCTTCTGGGAGAAGGCTGGCGCTAAGCCAAATTTCCAGCACAAGTGCATGAAATGCGTGACAGTTGTGTCCCCGGCATGCCTACGCATAGTACTTGGCCAAAGGAGTCTGCGGCGACTCTTTGAGAGATCCTTGAACGGCTTTGATAGTTTTAAAAAATTGCGAATCTGCCATTTTTCATCCCTTGAAAGGCCAGGCCACTAGTCTCCATCTCGGCGTCAAGCGGAAAAATCTGAGTTGTTGTCACATTTATTCGGTGTAGGAAATTCTGTTTCTAAGCTTTTCGTTTCTTTCTCCCCTCAACTTTCTTTCTCCCTGAACTGAACGAATCGGCATCATCCACCACCAATACCATCACCAACGCTGCTAGCGCTATTCAGGGCCACGTTGTAGTAGTTGTTGTCGTTGCCGTCGTAGCCGCTTTGTCTCCATATTAATTTTCAGCCTTTTGGAGATCTTTCCTAACGACCTCAGCGATTTGGCAACGCTACTGCTCTTTTGCGACCTTTTGCAATATAAGCTAGATTCTTAGAGAAATCACTTTTGGAAAAGGGAGTCCGTCGATTTATATCTTTTCTGCACACCACGCCCGTTTGCATTGCTTTTCTTCATTGTTAATTGTACGTATGTTGATGATTTGTGACGCTCCCCCTTATACTGACCAGCTAGACCCTAGACTATAAAAATGGCTGATGGAAGTGGGCATCATCAGAAGCCACTGGGACAGACTCAACGTGATGCTGCCTTCTCCAATATCTTTGGATCTGCTCCTCCTCCTGGAAGGGGCCAGAACGGCCTAAATGGACGCCCGGAAATTGAGCGAAGCTATTCACCAGGCACGCCTGTTACGCAGCAACATCAAACTCAACACTTCTCACCCATTACACGTACTACTACAACGCCTGTCAGCCAAAATCGCCCATTTTATGGAAATCAAAGCTCGTCCTCGCCTCAACTAAACTCTGATGGCATTCAACCGCAACAGCAAAACGTACACGGGTATCAACAGCCTCATCGCACACGGCCAGTGCATCCTCAGCCTCATCTTAAGCCCAAGACTAGCCAGGAGCATAGCCTCTCGGCTGGTTTTGATTTTTCCAATATGCCCACCAATTTTCCTCCGCCCCCTCCGCGACAAATGTACAGTCGTCCTCCACCAAACTTTCGACCAAACCAAGGCCCTCCCCAAGGGTACCAAGGGCAGGGTTATCCAGCACAACACGGTCCCCCTCCACCACCAGGGCACCCGGCACCTCAAGGCCCTTATCATGGGTATCAGGGCCAACCTCATCAACAGCCTCATGGGCCTCCTCGATCTAACGGCCCTAGATCCGTTTCTTCACCACAGGCATCCTTCAACACTAATAATAACTTTCCTCCCCAAGGGCGTTACTCTTCAATCCCTGAAGGAAGTGCCAGTGCAACTTACCATTCTCCACGCAGCATGTCCATGACGGCATCTTCCGCCCAAAATAATGCCCCGCGCAGTATGTCAATGACCGCCTCCACGTCCCGCCCAATCTCATCAACAACATATGATCGTGATCCTTATCGTAGCCAGACTATGACCATGTCCGGACGAGTTATCCCCCGTCGAGAAGGCCCTGACATGTTGCCTGGATCGACCCAACATCCCCTGACTCGTAACTCCAAGTCGACCTCTGCTATGCAATCTATGGGCCATGATACTAATCATCGGTCCACATCTACATCATCAAATACTTCTGACGGAGACCATCGTGGGTCGCTTCAAAGCATGGCTTCACACTCTACCATTCTTACAACTTCTCGCCGCGTTCCTCTTGTATACCCCGCGATACTCGGTAAGGTTGCGGATGCTTTTAGAAAGCGAATCAACCTGGGCGTTCGAGTCAAAGACGAACTGACGTACAACGACGCTTTTACAGGCCACGAGGCAGTTGACCTTATTGCATATATTATTACTACGACTGATCGTAATCTTGCTCTTTTGCTAGGACGAGCTCTTGATGCACAAAAGTTTTTTCACGATGTCACGTATGACCATCGACTTCGTGATACGCATAATGAAATATACCAATTCAATGAGATTGTCGATGGCAATGAAGAAAGCCAGGCCTCAGTACCCGTGAACGGAGTGTTTACGCTACTGACGGAGTGCTATTCTCCCACATGTACGCCAAACAAGCTTTGTTACTCAATCATATGTCCACGCAGATTAGAACAGCAGGCGACTCTTAACATGAAGCCGCAGTCAGTACTGAAACGGGCAGAGAGCCGGTTGTCACTTCACGGAGACGACGAAAAGGAGCAAAAGCTGTGGATTCACACTGTTTCAAAGGAGATTGCTAGCAGTGTCAGCGAGAAGGAGCAAAAGCGACAGGAGGTAATCTGTGAATTGATCTATACGGAACGCGACTTTGTCAAGGATCTGGAATACTTGAGAGACTTTTGGATCAAACCTCTACGAGCATCCACTAATATTATCCCCGAAGCGCGCAAGGAAACATTTATTCGATCAGTGTTTGGGCTAGTCTTGGACGTTCATGCAGTTAATGTCAAATTAGCTGAGGCTCTCACTAAACGTCAACAGCTAGCTCCTATTGTCCGACAGGTCGGCGATATCATGCTAGAGCACATTCCCAAGTTTGATCCATTCATCCGCTATGGTGCACGACAAGTGTACGCCAAATACTACTTTGAGCTGGAGCGCAGCAGGAACCCAGTGTTTGCCAAGTTTGTAGATGAGACAGAACGCAAGAAGGAATCGCGCAAGCTAGAACTTAATGGTTATTTGACGAAGCCTACTACTAGACTGGCAAGATACCCGCTGTTGCTGGATGCTGTGCTGAAGGCGACTGCGGATGACAATCCAGATAAGGAGAATCTCCCTAAGGCTCGTATGCTGGTGAGAGAATTCCTGACAAAGGTTAACGTTGAGAGTGGAAAGGCTGAGAACAGACTGCAGTTGACGCAGTTGAGCCAGAGTCTTATTTTCCGACCAGGAGAACGCGTGGACTTGAAACTGACTGATGAGAACCGGCAAATTATTTTCAAGGGTTCGTTCAAAAAGAGAACTCAAGACAAGGATAACCAGGGAGACGTGCAATGCTACTTGTTTGACAATAGTTTGTTGTTTGTGCGTGCGAAGATTGTCAATAAGCAAGAACAATTGAAGGTGCATCGCAAGCCTATTCCCTTGGAGCTTTTAGTCATTGCCGAGTCTGACGAGGCGCCTACAAAAGGTCTCTACGGTCGACGTGCGCCCTCTTCGTTGATTCCTAAAACGGCACCTGCCAAAGACACGCCGCAAACCAAGTATCCTATTTTATTTCAGCACCTTGGCCGAAGAGGGTACGACTTGGTGCTTTATTCTTCTACGTTTATTGGGCGTAAGAAATGGGTAGAGCATATCATGCAACAAAAGAAGGTTTTAATTGAAAAAGCAGACGTGTACACGCAGCAGATCTTGATGCAAAAATTCTTTGACGGGTCTAATCGTGTCAACTGCGTGGCGCCTTTGGACGGTGGGCGCAAATTACTGTATGGTACGGATAATGGTATTTATTTGAGCGACATCAAGGCAAGAGATGGAATACGCAACACCAGCAAGCCGCAAAAGGCGATTAATATTTCCACCATTACCCAAATTGATGTGATTGAGGAGTACAACATGCTGCTGGCGCTTTCCGACAAGACGTTGTATTCGTGGCCTCTTGACTGTCTAGAGTCTGCTGAGCCTGCGGGTAATGAGAAACGGGCCAAGAAGATCATGGGCCATATCAACTTCTACAAGGTTGGTTTGTGCCTGGGGCGTATTTTGGTGTGCACGGCCAAGAGCGGATCTACAAACTCGACAATCAAGATCTGGGAGCCGGTTGACCCCAATCCACGTGGCAAACGGCAGCCGGCGTTGCGCAAGCTGCTAGCGAGCCAGAATGAGGGACTCAAGGTTTTCAAGGAATGCTTTATCCCTAGTGAGATTGTGAGCATTTCGTTTCTGACCTCCAAGCTATGTGTTGGATGTGCCAAGGGTTTTGAGATTGTGAGTCTGGAAACGCTCGAGACGCAAAGCTTGCTGGATCCTGCCGACACGTCGTTGGATTTTGTGATTCGGCGCGAGGCGCTCAAGCCCATGGCGATTTACCGCTTGCACAAGGACTTTCTGCTCAACTATGCGGACTTCTCGTTTTTTGTGAATCGTAACGGCTGGCGCAGCCGTCCGGACTGGATTATCCACTGGGAGGGTCTTCCGCAAGGGTTTTCGCTGTCGTATCCGTATCTCATTGCGTTTGAGCCGAACTTTGTCGAGATCCGGCACATTGACACTGCGGAGCTCGTGCGTGTTATTACAGGAGAGAATATCCGGTTTTTGCATGAAAACACGCGCGAGATCATGTATGTGTATGAGGACGAGAACGGGATGGATGTGGTTGTGAGTCTTGACTTTTGGGAGAAGGGCAAGATCAAGCAGACTACAGGAGTTGGGAGTGGAAGTGAGTTGACGACGATTGTGTCCAGCGAGAGCGGTCGTCGTTGAGTCAAACAAACAAGATGATCAGACAGAGAGGTTTAGAGAAGGAGATTTATCAGAAAAAAAAAAGAAGTATTTATTTAATATATTACCTGTATATTTTATATCAAGTCGTCTAGAGTTTGTCTGTGTGTGATTCATGTTGGAGGTGTACATGGTTTTTAACAGTTTCTCGTGTATGTCTCAAGTTTTAAGTCTCAAGTGCCATCAATGTATTATGTGCTGGACGATTTGTGTGTGTGTGTGTGGGTTGCTGTTGATGAACTACTCTACTGCCACATCTATAGTGGTGGTGGTTGTCAAATTATAATTGCGCGGCTTTGAACGGGAGCGCGGCTTGCACGGGAGACAGCTGGAACCGAGGCGGTGAAGGGCAGGCTCCATGGGGATGGGAATTCATAGCCGGAGGGCCATAGTACATGGTGAACTCCAAGTGCTGCTAGTAGAGTCAAGTGGACTTGATGATTTCATGGCATGATGATTGATGATTGATGATCTTTTATAATAGCACTTGAGTTGAGTACTTACTACTCAACAAGGCTGGGAACTTGTTCCGTGGAAGCCGCGTGTAGATTTGTGGCCACTAGTGTGCAGTCCTTGAGTGGCAATTGAAGTCTGTCATTAAAAGCATCAATGTAGCCATCAATTAATAACAGCCAGTATAGTAGTTGAGTTCTACATACAGTAGTATATATAGTATACTACTTGAGTAGTATGTCGGTTGATGATGTCTCCGATATTGCGATCCCCTTCCTTTCGATGACGCGGCTGAGTACGTACTATACTGGGATCCAAGCATCATTGCAACTCAGTGCGCTGGCATCAATAGGCTACTATAGGCTACTTGTGTATGTTAAAAGGCAGACCCACATGATTAGTACTTGATTACCAATGATTAGCTATAATGATTTACTAGTAGTCAACTGGTACCGGCGCCCCACTGATTCATGCGTTACATAATGAGAATTCTAGAGAACATTGAACACCGACTGTGCTTACTAACATGTAACTGGTTAGCTGACTATGCATCATGTATATACATCATGATGGGGCTTGGCAATGGGCAAACGGCCGGCGTGTGCGCGGCGCGCGTGTTCCATTTAAGTTCCGTCCCGCAAAACGCGGGATATGATCGATGAGTACCTGTTATCAGGTACCCTCCACAACATTCCAACGAATGATTTTAGGCGTTGGAAATGTTGTCGATCGTTTTGTCGGAATAATTCGAGATTCTTTCGCTTCCGAAGGGGAGACGACAAGACGAACAAGACGAGCGGCGATAAAACAGAAAAAAATTACCATGACTGTTAGTTACTAGTGTTAGTTACTATTCATTACTAACTTCATACATCAGATATCGCTAGCATCAGTATAGTAAGGAATATTGACTCAGAGACACTGTACTACCACTACTAGCACTGGCCACCATGTAGCCACAGTTCCACTTCTCTCCCTCGGCACAGCCGCGCTTTTGCAATCCGCCAATGAAAACACCCGCAGAAATCAGAAATCAGCGCACTTGTCTTGTTTGTAGCGATATCTCTCTAGAGCTCTAGCGCTCTCCACCACCACCACCCACTGCTTGTAGAACGCGCTGTGCTACATGCGCTCCCCACCACCCACCACCTGCCGTGGCCACTCTAGCGCGAGCACTCGTCGGGTGTTTTTTTTTTTTTTTTTT
>JAJMAG010000027.1:8298-75199 GCA_030564905.1 Geotrichum fermentans | reverse complement strand
TTCAAGTGACTTCTACTTCATCCAATTCATTCATCGCTCTGGCAATCTACCACCTGGATTGGCACTTGGACTTTTATTTATTTATTTATTAGTATTAACTTTGTACTACCAAACAGATCAGTCCTCCTTGACCCTGTTTGTTTAACCCGTTTGTCCCTTCTCATCACAAAGCTACTCCAGCTCCACCCTTGTTCCCCACTCTCACATAATGCTGGCCGCTCGCCCACTCAACCAGTCCTCCGTTCCTTCAGCCCTCGATACCCTCTCGCTCGCAGCCACAGCCGCGGCTCCCATCGCGTCGTCTCCTTCCCCTTCCTTGTCCCCCTCCGTGGCCTCCTCGCCTGAAACTGCAAACCTGCGATCCCCGACACTCAAGAACCTGGCGCTTCTGTGCTGCGACGAGGCCGTCACGAAACCGTCCTCCCAGTCGGCCCTGCCCGCCATGGCCATGGCAGACCCCACAAACATGCAGCAGACAATAAAACACGAGTCCTCGCCGTCTCCCGCCTCCTCCCCCAACTCTCGGCCCGTCTCGCTTCCGGCCCTCAACGACCTCTTCCCACAACATCCCAACACAACAAACAACAACTCCCACAGCTCAACGACACCGCCACCGCAGGCAGAGGTGCGCGCCTGGCAGCAGCAGCAGCAGCACTACACCCTGCTCCGCCAGTCGCCGTCGCCGCCAAGGGCCCAGGACCTCGCGGCGCAGGCCATCCACCCCCAGCTCGCGGCCCTCTCCGGCTCGGACGCGTACCCGTCGCCAGCCGCAGGCGCATACTCCCCCATGAGCATTGCCAGCCTCACCACCCCCATGTACAAGCAGCTACAGCCGCGCGCAGGCAGCGTGGACAGCACCACGACCATCGCCTCCAACCTCAGTCACAATCACGACGAGGAGTACAAGCCGGCCTTTGAGGGCTCGCTCAAGCGCAAGCCTAGCGCTGACTCGGCCACGTCACAACAACAACAGCAGCAGCAGCAGCAGCAGCAGCAGCCTCCGGCGGCGCGCCGCAAGCGCCAGTGCCCGCAGTGCAACGGCTGGTACTCGAACCTGGCCACGCACCGGTCGACGCACCTGGCCGACAACTCGCGCCCGCACACGTGCAACGTGTGCAACCGCGGGTTTGCGCGGCCCAACGACCTGTTCCGGCACCTCAAGTCGCACCGCGGCGACGCGCCGTTCCGGTGCCCGTTTTTCGTGCGGGGCCCACTGCCCGCGAGCACGACGGCCGCCGTGGCGAGCGCCGGAGGCAACATGGAGCCGTCGTGCCACCAGAACGGCGGGTTCTCGCGGTGCGACACGTACAAGAACCACCTCAAGGCCATGCACTTTGAGTACCCGGCGGGCACGAAAAAGAAGCAGCGCAACGGCATGCATGGCAAGTGCAAGGCGTGCGGGCTTGCGTTTGAGTCCAGCGACGTGTGGATCACCAAGCACGTCGAGACCGGCGCCTGTCCGATCGTGGCCCGTATCAAGGACATGAAGGCCGCTGATGAGTTATGAAACCCATAAGTCAAAAAAAAAAAAAAACAGAAAACCAGAACAAACCATGAAAAAATAATTAATTGGAATAAAGGTCAACATGTAAATATCTTGAATAAGAATGATGAGTTATGATAAACCAGTAAACGTCCACCGATGTCAATAGTCGCAGTACCACAATGGTCTGGAATTTTAAATGGCCAAAATGGCAATCGAGCCAACTCGAGACCCGGGAAGAGCGCAGCAGGCCGCTAAAACGCCCGACAGAAGCTGATAAATCCCAGTCGATTGGCCGATAGCCATAATACTGACTAATAATGGCCACGGCCAGCACTTGCGACTTTGGACTTGGAAAACCGCCCGTCCTTGGGCTCTGAACTCTTTCTTCTCTTTCTTGTCAAGTTCCGCAATTGCGCCGTTGGGACGTTTGGGTGGTGCGCGCGGTGCACTCCGCATTCCCTTAAAAGTACTTGGGCCCTTCTTCTTCTTACCCCCCCCCCAGTCCTCCCAACCCCCCAGGCGCCTGCCATTTCGCAACAATGCGGGGAATGGGCCCCGAACCACCACCGACCGACCGCACGCCGGCAGATCACATCACTTTCGAATGGATACTCTCTGGAAGAATAATATATAAGACAACCGTGATATCAAAAAAAAAAGTCTCCTTATATATTTTTTTTACAAAAACACATTAATCTTCCTTCCCCCTGCTCATCCTCAATATGTTACGATCTTTGACAGGTATTGCACACAAACAAACGGTAAGCGTGAGGCTGGGGCTGAGACCGGTGGGCCGCGCCTCGCGGCCAAGGACACCGCCGCCAATGCGCCTGCGGTGTCTGGCGACCATGGCGGCCAGCGAGCCCGGGCCCGGCCCGCTCACGCACTCGGCCGTCAAGGGCCCCGCCGAGCCGCCGCTGTACAGAGGCACGACGGGCCGGCTGTTCAAGGAGCTGGCGCAGCAGCACCACGACCGGCCCGCCGTCGTCAGCGTGCACCAGTCCACGCGCCTCACCTACGCCGAGCTCGACCGCCTCAGCGACATTGTCGCCGTCAACATTGCGCGCCAGCTGCACGTCACCCGCGGCGACCGCGTCGCCGTCTGCAGCGGCAACTCCTGGGAGTACCCTGTTCTCCAAATCGGCCTCGCAAAGATCGGCGCCGTCCTCGTGCCGCTTAACCCGGCGTTCACAGACACGCAGTTCCACGCGGCGCTCAACGGCAGCGAGGCCAAGGTGCTCATGATCCAGAGCCACCTGTCGCGGGGCCCGCGCAAAACGAGCCGCGACGTGACGGGGCTCATCCGCACCGCCACCGACGGAGGCCTGCTGCCGACCGTCGAGCGCGTCGTGGTGCTCGACAGCATGAGCGCGCCGCCGCCCGACGCCGGCCAGCTCGTGCATCTCGACGGCGACATTGTGCGGCCGTTCGACTGCCTGCTCAAGTGGTACAGCGCCGAGGCCGCCAGCAACGCGCCCGAGCTCGCCACGCTCAAGGACGAGGCCGTCGACGCGCTGTACAGCGACGAGACCATCAACATGCAGTTCACCTCGGGCACCACCGCCATGCCCAAGATCTCGTGCCTCACGCACCGCAACCTCGTCAACAACGGCCGCTTCATTGGCAACCGCATGCGGCTGACGGCCACCGAGTCGCACCACCCCTCGGGCCAGGACAGCATCTGCTCGCCCGTGCCCATGTTCCACTGCTTTGGCCTCATCCTGTCCAACATGGCCATTCTGTCGCACGGCGCCTGCGTCGTGTACTCGGGCGAGACGTTCGACGCCGCGCAGACGCTCGCCGCCGTGCGCCAGGAGCAGTGCACGGGCCTGTCGGGCGTGCCCACCATGTACTCTGCCGAGATGGAGCTCAAGGCCGAGCTCGCCAAGGACGGCGCCACGGCGTATCTCAAGAAGGGCATTGCGGCGGGGTCCGCGATCCCCGTCGAGATGATGAACCGCGTCATTCAGGTGCTGGGGCTCGAGCAGCTGACCATCTGCTACGGCATGACGGAGACGTCGCCGGTGTCGTTCATGACGGACCCGTTTGACACGCTCACGGCCCGCTGCGAGACTGTCGGTCAGGTGATGCCGCACACAGAGGCCCGCATCATCCGGTCCGCGCCCGAGTCGGCCACCGTCGAGTCCGGCGAGCTCGACTTGAGCCCGCTGCCCGTGGGCGAGAAGGGCGAGGTCATCATCTCCGGGTACCTTCTGCAGAAGGGCTACCACAACAACGCGGCCAAGACGGCGGAGGCGATGGTGTACGAGGCGCCTGTTACAGGCGGCAACAGCAACGGCAACGGCAACGGCAACAATGGCAAGAACAATGGCAAGAACAATGGCAAGAACAATGGCAAGAACAAGGGCAAGCGGTGGATGCGCACGGGCGACGAGGGCGTCATGGACTCCAACGGGTACCTCCGCATCACTGGGCGCATCAAGGACCTGATCATCCGGGGCGGCGAGAACATCCACCCCCTCGAGATCGAGAACGTTCTGTTCCGGCACGCTGCCGTGTCGCAGGCGAGCGTGGTTGGCGTGCCCGACCCCAAGTACGGCGAGGCCGTTGGCGTGTTTGTGCAGCTGCACCAGGAGTACCACCACAGCAAGCTGCCGCTGGAGGCCGGCGAGAAGGTGGGCCCCACGGAAGACGAGTTGAAGGACTTTGTCGAAAAGGAGCTGGGCCACTACATGCGCCCCAAGTACGTGTGGTTTGTGCCGGACTTTCCCAAGACCGCGAGCGGCAAGATCCGGAAGGTGGATCTGAAGGGCACGGCCATGTCGCTGATTGGCAATCTCAGCAGTTGAGCTGGCTGAAGGTGTCACATAAGTAAAAAGACAACAACATCAACAAATATTGACGTGATCATTTCAATGAAACTTCATTTATGAGATAGCTTGTAACCAAACCTTCTGGGCATATGTAGATGATGGGTTGTGTTGCTGAACTAAGCAGTGTAAGAGGCGGTTCTGATGATCCATTGACAACTTAAGGCTTATTCCATGTTAACTTGGTGTAATAATCTCGCACCTTGTTGGCGAGCCACGCAAAGCATATTGGTGGATGACTAAATATGACACATGAATTACGTAAACATGTTATTTCGACGATATGAAGAGCATGCACAGCTGGGTGTGCCATTGCAATATTCGTACTGTGCAAAGAGAACAGCGTGGTGTCTCATTAGACCTACCGAGTAACTGGTACATATAATAAGCTTCAATATATATATATATATATATATATATTTTGCTCGAGTGGCAACTATGTAGTGTTCTCTCTAAGCACACCTGAGCTGTGACTAGTGCTAGTTAGTTAGCTCCACGGACTTTTGGCGGACGGCAAGCTAGTATACATAGCGGCTAGCGCTCTGAACGTGAACGCGCGAGGGCGCGCGCGTCGGAACCGTTAACGCCGCTTTGGAATCTTTGTCTCCTAAATGCCGGTCGGAGCGCTGTGGCTGCATCATTTTTTCTGAATCTCAACGCGTGGCCGGCCGGCGTTCAATGCTGGGGCACATGGGTACCGCGGTCGCGGAATTCAAGGGAGACAGAGATCAATAGTATACTTACATACATGGCTAGCTACTATATAGTACTGCAGGTGGATGTGTAATCATCATAAATCACGTACGGCTGCACTCAGACAGGCCTTGAACGTTAGATATCCCTATATACGTATATACCGCATATGTAGGTGGTACATATGCCATATGCATGCATGCATGGCCCTTCACCGCACATTTCATGTGTTGTTTTCTTCTTTCTTCTTTCTGCTTCCAGATATCATAGTATGCAATCAAATTGATATCAGTATTTGGCGGGTTTTCTCCATAATAAATCCCTCCGGGGGAATGCGGGACACAACTGAGCCGTGTGCTTACGGCAGCAACACGGCTATACACAAAAGTTCAAAAGGCTTTGGATTTGTTGTGTGATATTATTATTGTTAATTATTAATTATTACCATCATATATGCGTGTATAGCTACATGGCTAGCTATAGCTAGCACTAGCTTGTGATAATGGCTGTTCTACAACTCAACAATAAAATGTTCTAGATTCGAGTGTGTATAGTAGAACCAAAGCTTTGTAAAATATTTAGCTAGTTTGTTCCATTTCCATTTCCACTTGACTTATTTCCATTTCCGTGATCATGATCCCAGCTGATGATTGACTTGATTACAACATCAGAAACTCCATCATTTACAACAACATTTACAAACATTTGCTCTAGTTAATTACACATGTAGCAGCTACAACTACAGCCACCCAGAGCGAGCTCAGTCCAACTGCTAAACTGGAGACAAGCAACAACAAAAAAGCGTGCACATGGCAACAGCTCATATGAGAGGAATAGTATTAATAATAAGTTGCCACTCTAAGGAAAGCTTATAACACAGCCTTGCAATGGGGCCATGCGCGCACGCAACTCACTCAGATTGAACAAACGCGGCCGTTGAGCATTCAAATGTAGTAAATCATCGCTAATAAAAAACCGGAGACACGGCTGTTTAGTCTCTGCCGTGGCTTAAACACGCGTAGCCCATATATGTGCAAGTCCCCGATCATCATGATATGATATCCATAGTCAAGCTTGCCGCATTCATCAATTGATTGCAAATGCCTGTCCCTTCCCACTTTTTTTTCATTTTTTATTTTGTTTCATTTTATTTTATTTTTTGCTCTCCGCGTTCTCCGTTCTCCGTCCTCCCCGGGATACTCTAGGCTAAGTATCCTCAATTAAGAGAGAGGACGAAGAAGAAGATGATGATTGATGATGCTATATCTCGGCATTTTGCTAATTCCGACATTCTTTCCTCTTCACACCAGTTAACTCCTTTGAACATTGGTATCCTTAACCCCTACACACGACGCATCCACGATACATATCCATGGTGATACATCTGACGTTGGAACGGATCCCCATCGATCTCACATGTACTACTCGTACTTGCATGAGTTTACATAGTACGTCGTAGTATGTAGTCTGGATGGCTGAAGGCTTCTTTTTTTTGCAACCTGTCGCGGGGCCCTTTGCGCTTGTCCCGTTTCGTGTCCCGTTTCGCTGACGTCTGAGCAGCCATCGTTGTGCCGGCCGGCTGAGTTTTACATTACGCGTTTCCGTATCCGCTTAGCGCTACATAGCTACTGGCTATCAATAGCAGCGCACTCAACACAAACGCGCGCGCGGCTGCTGTTTTCCTTTGTGTCATGAGTTGCTGCATGCGCTTGAGTGCATTGTTTTTTTTGTTTTTTTTTTAACTAGAACATACTATAGGATTTCATGATACTCAAGTGCTGTTCGGCCGGCTGGTGGAATTAACAATGAAGAACGCCGTGCCGTCCCGCCTTTTCCTGCGCCTCCGGCCGTACGATCCAATTCTCGCACCACAGCTGCTCTTCAAGTGGCCCAGCCGGGGGCCCTTCCTTCGCGTCAGTGAAAAACAAGTACAACTGCAGGTTGCACATATGAGCATATGAGAATTATGTAGCAGTTTGTAGCGAACGTTACTCAACATCTGGAGATAACACATTTTGAAATCATGAATGACTGAATTGCATTGCCATTGATCCACCACCAGTCCCCCCGCGAATTAACTAGCGGATATAGTGGTGATGGTCTGAGTGTAGAAATGCGCCTTTTTTTCTACCATCGATCTTCTCAAGTTAGCTACAAAAATTGTGGGCTTGTTTCAAACTTTGAAGGCCTGATTTTCTTTCCCCTGGACGACCACATGAACTCAACTTTGAACTTGAAGCTTGCAGAGATATCGTGAGCTTTTCGTACAATGGCTTCACTATTAATTAGAGTTTTACCATAGTTACAAAATCGCAGATCCCCTCCCGTATACGTAGCGCGCGGAGACAACTGCCTACTAGTAGTACATGCCATCCAAAGATATCGCAGTGCCCAGGTGCCTTGTTGCCAACACTTGGGTACCATGCATTGGCAAAGTTATCTTGCCGGCCGGTCTTTCGGTCCAGCAGGCCGGCCGAGCATCATGCGTGAATTTCCAACTTACACTAGGTAGTGCACGGTTTAACTGATCAAAAGTTCTCGCAAACTCGGCCCAAGACCGGTGTTGTGTCGCGAGCTAGCTAGCTAAGCTCCATAATATGTCGCCGACTGATGACCTAGCCCTGATCTCAGCCGTTCGCCTTGTGTGGAATTGTGTGAGAGGTCGACAAGAAATAATCAAGGCATGTAGTCAATGACGAGATTAGTATAATCAACTTTTCGAGGGAAGAAAAAAAAGTCACAACGGACTTGGAGTGAACGAACGGAGAGTCGGAAAGTTCCTGACCATGTAGTTAAAAGAAGAACTACAAGACTCCATCAATCCCTTTGCATTGGGGGATTCCCCAAATCCCAGCAAAAGGCCTCGCAAACTAACTTAATGATCCTCAGTTCCAGCTAACCGAACTGAAATAAAGTCCTTTTTCGAGGCGAAATGGTGTCTAGACACCCATCTAAGCTCTCTAGACGTGCGATCAGCACCCAGAAACCAACGTTGAAAGTTAGCCGATATATCTCAAGAATAATAATACTACCTATAAACTTTGTATTTCCGGTTACTTGTGATACTTGCTCGATAACCATATTGATGGCAAAAACGAATCACATTCTATCATAATTTCAGCTTTCGCAAGAGTCATTTACGCTTTGAACTAGTCTACTCTATTTTTTCAATTTCTCCAACCGCATTACAGTACAGTACATAAGATAACTTGTTTGTGAGCTGCCAATGGAGGGTTGAATCTGTGCAACAGTTTGGTCGCCTCAATCCCCATATAAATGCTGCTAGCAGTTATCACAATTAGATTTATTTCATTTAAAGGTTCACTCAACGATAAAAGAGAAGGCTAACTGTAGGTCTGGTTTGTCCATGATACGACAAACATCGTCAAATGTTCATGTAGCTAGTAAAACCTTGAACCCAGCCTTCCTGCATCCAGAAACTGGGAATTTGATGGACGTTTGATCAACTGGGAACCTTACTCATTTAAACACACTGCAAGAAGTACATGTACAAAGTTATGAAAAAGAAGAAGAATGGAGGGGGAAAAAATTACATGGGAATGAAGTTGCTTTAAATAATAGTTTTGAAGATTGAAAAACAAAAAAAATCACAATTGCTACATCATCTTTGTCGTGTTCAGACTTGCAAGGTTCACCGCCGAGCTATGCGGCTGAAGCAACACCCTTGCGCGGTTGTTGTGAGTGTTGTCTTCCTGTACTTGAGCTTTAGACTCAGTGCAATTCATATAAAACAGGAACTGTTAATTAACAAACTGAAAAAAAGGGCAGTCAGGAATACAATGCCACTAGAGGCTAGAGGTATGGAGGTCTAGAAGAGTATTTTTTCAACAACAACCCCAGATTTCACGAGAAACAGTCAAGAAAAGAAGTGTGATGAAGCAAGAAAGAGATAGAAACCCCATTGTAGCCACAGTCTTTAGGCAGACTGAAACTCTGACTGAAAGTTAATTGATATATAGCGAGTGTAATAATAAGCGCCATTACTTGTGAACATGGAAAGTACAAATCACATTCTATATCAGTTTCTCTGATGAAAGTTTATATCTAGCGTTTTGTCGTTTTGAGCTCGTCTATTCTTTTTACTTCTTCAACTACATTTAGATAACACATGTTTGTGAGCTGACAATTGGAAGGTTGAATCTGCGCAACAGCCTTGTCGCCTCAATCTCCATATACACGTTAGCCCCACAAGTAGATTTGTTTCATTTTCAAGGTCCCCTCAAAAGGAAAGCCAACTGTAGTTTTCAGTCATGACAGAGAAAAAAATATAATCCTGCCCGCTACATCCTACAAACATCGTCATGTGTTTGTGTGGCTAGTAACATCCAAACCTTGAACCCAACGATATCGAGAAGTTGGACCGCTGGCAACACAAATCCTTCGACGAAATTTTGAAAAATCAAAATTACGCATGTATAAAAAAGGAAGAGAAAAAAAAAATTCACTGGAAATGAAGTTGCTTTAAATACTAGCTTTAAAAATTGCAACATCATCCTTGTTGCATTCCGGCTTTCTCTGCCAGGCTGCAGAGGAAATAACAACACCCTTGTTGCTGTATACAATGATGAGTGTTATTTATATCTTCCGGCACTTGAGCCAAACACCCTGTTCAATTCAAAATAACAGGGACAAATAACTTCTGAAGGAGGTTGAATTATGCTTGGTCCAGAATCAACTTGTAACGCAATGTTATACTATTAACAAAAAAAAAAATTTGCTACGTTTAAAGTAGTAACACTTAGGATCACGAGCGGCTGAAAGCAGGGAACTATGTGGTCGGGCCCGCCAAACTCAATCCATCAAACATCAGGAACCTGGCCTGAATTGCAGCGAGCTTGTGAGGTTGGTACGCAACACACGCAGTTTATAAAATTGGAGGGGAGTTTCCAAGTTGAGCTCTTACCGCTTCACTCACAGTTACTGAGGCAAACAAATCCTGGTTTTAGCTTGAAGTCCAGAGGGTAGTTCTGTCTGAATTTTATTCAGATACTAGACATCAGTACAAACCAACCATGCGGTTGGATTGGGGAAAAAACAACCTAAGCTTGAGTGAACAATCCACTGCAAGGGTCGGACTGCAGTTACATGTGTCTGCAGCCCTCGTCTCAGCCGTTCGTGACTGTGAAATAAACTTGTGAGCTGGGCATTCAGGTAGTGGAAACTCAGCTAAAAAAGGTTAGCATCGCTGTCTAAAAAGCACGGGGATCCAATTCTAGGGATAGTATCTTGCGGAGAACATCTTTTCGCTTATCGTTCGTAGGGCAGCTCACAAGTCGGTGTCGGGCTTCCATGATATGGCCGGACTGGATTACCTAGCTAATGTCAGCCGTTCGCTAGAGTAATTTGTGAGAAGAGATAAAAGTGCACTCTCATTGCAATTTCAACGCAACAACTCTCTATGAATAAAGGTTGTCAATAATAAAAGAAGAACATAGCACAGTCATTTTATTACTATTACTTTTACTAGAAGATTTGAGAAAAGAAAGAAATAGAGGCATTCATCAACCTTGCCCCTGGCCCAGACCCTGTCCCTGTACACGTGCCGTGCACAGGCCTCACAATATAACTTCTTGGTCCCCAGTTTTAGCTAATAAATAAGCAACCGAATTGATTAAGATAGCGGTAAAAAGAGGTAAAAAATTCATGACAACCTTTAGGTTCTAGCAGGTTGGAAACTCCGAATAAATGTTGAAAGCTAGCTAATATATAGCAAGAATAGCATCAATTGCCATTACTTGTAAGACTTGATCGATGAACATGGAGAGTACAAAAAATTACATTCTATCTCAGGTTTTTTTCCGTAAAAATTTACGTCTCACGTACGTTTTGAGCTAGTATATTCCTTTTATTTCTTCAGCTACGAGTAGATAACACATGTTTGTGAGCTGCCAATGGAGGGTTGAATCTGTGCAACAGTTACGTCGCCTCAATCTCCGTATACATGCTAGCAGTTATCGCAATCAGATTTATTTCATTTTCAAGGTCCACTAACGATAAAAAAAGAAGAAGGCTGTCTGTAGGTCCTGGTTATGACAAAATAAACTCCTGCCAGCTACTACAAACATAATCAAACGTTCGTGTAGCTAGTAACCTTGAACCCAACCATCCTGCATCTAGAAATTGGGACCTACATGGATATTTTTAGGTTGCATCAACACGACAGCTCGGGAAAGCGACAGTATCGCAGGCGATATTCAATAAAACAGAAAACGGAGCACTGTTATAAAAGAAGAGAAGAAAAAAATTACCTGGGAATGAGGTTGCTTTAAATAATAATTTTGAAAACGCCACAAAAAAAAGATATACAATTGCTACATCTTGGAATGGTTCGGACTTGTAAGGCCACCGCCAGGCTATGCGACTGAAACAACACCCTTGTGCAATTGTTGTATACATGATGAGTTTATCTTTCGGTACGTGAGTTTCACACCCAGTTTATATTCATATGAAATAAAAACTTATAAACAAGCAAATTGAACAGAAGGCAGTTATGAGTACGATGCCACTAGTATCACCCGGTCTGGAAGATATTTTCAACAAGCCTAGATTTCACGCGAAACACTCAAGAAAAATAGACCTGCTACACCTGAAGGACTACAAAGATTGGGTTTTACTTTCCGATTACTAGTTAACAAATGGAAACCAAAAGAAGTGTGATAAAAAAAAAGAGAGGAAATCTCTACATTAGCCTTTAGTACTTAGTCATTGAAATTCTGAATGAAAGTTAGGTGATATATAACAAGAATAATCATAAGCGCCATTACTTGTGGCACTGGATCGATAAACATGGAAAACGTACAAATTACATTATATTTCCGTTCTCTAAAAGTTCATGTCTTGATTTTTTGAACTGGACTATTCCTTTGATTCCCTCAACTACATGTATTGTATATACGTAAGTTAACATGTTTGTGAGCTGTCAATAGGAGATTAAATCTGCGCAACAGTTACGTCGCCTCAATCCCCAAATGCTAGCAGTCACCACAAGTAGGTTTGTTTCATTTTCGAGGTCCACTGATGATAAAAAAGAAGAAGAAGGCTATCTGTAGATGTTGGTTATGGCAAAATAAACTTCTGCCTGCCACTACAGACATAATCCAATGTTCGCGTAGCCAACCTTGAACCAACCATCCTGCATCTTGAATTGGGACCCGATCTGCTTTGAATTTTCCAGTTGGATAGGCCTCGAGCTCTGATGCCTGCCAGTGGTCCACTGAATCTTCAACAACTGTAGAAAGCTCAAAAAAAGAGGAAAAAACAACCCCCTCGGGAATGAAGTTACTTTATATAACAGTTTTAAAATTTGAAAACAAAAAAATTACAGTTGCTACATTACGCTTGTCGCATTCCGACTTCCAAGGTCGCCCCAGGCTGCAGAGGGAAAAAGACAACACAAGGGGTGTTGTTGCTGTATACATAATGAGTGCCATCCTCCGGCACTTGAACTTTATACCTTGTTCAATGCAAATAACAGGGACTCACAGACATTATAAGTCTAAAACCAACCTGTAACTAAATGAAAAAATTGTTACGTTCAAGTAAACGGTAAAAACAGGTAAACGGTAAACATTATGAGCGGCTGAGAGCAGGTCCTGGGAAGTAGCCGCGCCCCCGAACACAATCGATCCATCAAGTTTCAAGAACCTAGCCTGAATTGCGACAACCTTGTAAGGTTTATGCATCAAGTTTTCACAATCATAAAGAAGGCAAAAATAAAATAAAAATCCGAATCCAGCACCTTCCAAGACCCGTGTTAATTTCTTCCGTTTAGCTGACAATCACCAGAGCCGCAATCACACCTTAACTATGTCCAAATTTGCTGAGACTTCCCATCCCCAGTTGAAGTAACTGAAAACCCCTGTGTAAACAAAATTTCAAGAAAGAAGGAAAAAAAAAAAACAGGAGGCAATTTTCACATAGAATCAATTATCTCAACATTTCTTAATACTAGTGTAACTTATGCATTTTTGTGAATATTCAGGAGCCTACAATTGCTTGCAGCAGATAGATAGATAGATAGATATATTTTTGCCCGGTCAATCGGCTATAACGCTAAATAAGAAACAATATTAAACTTTCACAATCACAAGAAAACAAAAATAAAATAAAATCCCAGATTCAGCACCTACAAGACCGTGTTCATTCTTTCCGTTTAGCTGGCTTTCACCAGCGCAATGGCTTGCAGCTCCGAAAATTAAAAATTAACTAAAAGGTAGAGCACTACGTCTTATAAATCTGTGCTTATTATTTTGGCGTGATATGGTTCAGTGGTGTAGCGGTTTATCACACTTCGTTCACAATCAGTGAGCTTCAAATCCGAAGAGGTCCCGAGTTCGATCCTCGGCTGAATCATACTTTTTGGTAAGTTATACACTTTAATTTTTCTTCAACTGCTAGTCTTGCTTGTATCATTAGAGGTATCAAATAATACAATTACTTCCCTGAGTTTTTACAAGGCGAGAAAAGGTTGTGAAAATGTCAAATATTTTTTGGGACATAACAAAAGTTTTGAGTCCTGTGAGTGCCATACCATGAGCAAAAGTTTGTGTAATTCCGGATCGTCATCATAGTACAGTAGTATCATGCGTCATTGCTCAATCGGTTGACATTGTTTAATTCAAGGAGAGATGTGTGTTAACCAAGGACATCTGCGGAGCGGACGATTCTTTCATAAAAGTGAGTCAACTCTTTCTAGTTCGCACTCTCATAGGATTGTGAAAATATGATCTAATTTTGTTTTATTTGGCTATAAAGCTCAAGATACTCAAGCTTTCAGACTGTTTATAATTACCTATTTGCTATTTAATCTTCCTCTTCGAATTCGACAAGCAGAGTTCCCTGTTTGACGATTTCACCTGCCTCATGAGCAATTTTCTTGATGGTGCCGGCTTTCGGTGCTCGCACTGTCGTCTCCATTTTCATTGACTCAATAATTAGCAATTCGTCGTCTTTTTCCACGCGTCGTCCCACTGCAATATTATCCGCCAAACGCATAATCTTGCAGGGCATCGGGGCCACCACACTGTTCTTGGTTTCCTTCACACCAAGAGCCTTTGCTAGCCATGCTGGTTGGGGCTGGTCCAGTGTGTAATGAGTGCCATTGTGGAAGACATGAACGGCTTCGGTTGTAGGTACAACAGTGTTCACGAATTGGGCGCTGTCAAACTGAATATGTAGCTTTCGGACAGGTGAGCCATTAGGCTTGAGGCCAGGTTCATAAAATACACTCCGTACGACCAATGGATCACGACCATCAACCGAAACGCTGTAAGAATGCGGTCCAGTTTGGGTAGTCCGCACCTTGACAGTTTTTCCCTCGTCTTTTTCACTCTTGAACTCAAAAGTCCGGATTTGGGAGTAAGACCAACTGTTAGCTCCACTGAACCGTTGAAACGCATCGGAAGGAACCAATGGGGCGGCGATTTCTGCGAGAGCGGCCTGAGCGTAGACCATATCCGGGACATCAAAAGGCCGAATCAATTCTGCCTTATTTTTAGGGATGAATCCTGTCTCTAGACCTTCTGGATTGTTACCGCCGAAAGCTTCAGTGTCAATGATGCGTTTGATAAACTCAATGTTGGTAACAGGTCCCACGATCTCAAACTCTTGCAGAGATCTGCGCAACTTGCGGAGGGCTTCTTCACGGGTTTCACCCTTGACAATCAGTTTACCAATCATGGGGTCATAAAGGGAAGACACTGTCGACTTTTCTTTGAACGTCACATCAAGTCGGGGTTGGCCAGTAGTAGGTAATTGCATATGCACAATCTCTCCAGATGAGGGTAGGAAATCTTTGAATGCATTTTCACAGTATATGCGTGCTTCAAAGGCATGTCCCTCAATTGCAATATCTTTTTGGCTTTTAGGTAGGGGAAATCCAGCCGCAACGAGTAGCTGCCACTCGACGAGATCTGTATTGGTGACAGCCTCAGTGACAGGATGTTCGACCTGTAGTCTAGTGTTCATTTCCATAAAGAAAAATTCACCAGAATCATTATCGAAAATAAACTCAACTGTTCCTGCTCCTTCGTATCCAACTGCACGAGCGGCTTCACGGGCCTTTTCCCATAAGCTTTCACGAGTCTCAGCATCCAAGCCCGGGGCAGGGGATTCCTCGAGCACTTTCTGGTGTCTTCTCTGCACTGAACAATCGCGCTCACCCAATGCAACAACATTGCCATATCTATCAGCAAATACTTGCACCTCAATGTGTCTGGGAGTGCGGATGTATTTCTCAACCAGTACGTTCTCGTCTCCAAAGGAGGATAGGGCCTCTGATTTGGCCGACTGCAGCTGCTGTGGAAATTCTGCCGCGCTGTTGACAATGCGCATTCCTTTACCACCTCCTCCAAGTACTGCCTTGATCAGAACTGGATATCCAATCTTATCTGCTTCCTTGGCAAGAAACGCTGGATCCTGATTTTTCCCATGATAGCCGGGCACACAAGGCACATTTGCTGCAATCATGATCTCCTTAGATCGTGACTTGGCACCCATTGCTTCGATTGCTTCCTGGGGAGGCCCAACAAAAACGAGTCCTTCGTCGCGAACCCTCTTGGCAAACTGGGCATTTTCCGAAAGAAAGCCATAGCCAGGATGAATAGAATCGCATCCAGCATCCTTCGCAGTTTTAACAACACGATCAATGTCAATGTATCCTGTCGTGGCGTCTCCCAAAGACAGATTCGTAAAAGCGGCGGTAGCTGAAGGGAGAGCAGCGTCGGGTGAAGTATACACAGTTGTGGTGTCTATTCCCATTCGAGACGCCGTGGACAAAATTCGGTGCACGATTTCGCCTCGATTGGCGATGCAAAGGGACTTGAGGGGCTTTGCTATGATTGCTTTTGATGACATTTTGGCTGATTGACGTTGACGAGATAAAGGTGAATCGAAGGATTTATTTGGCGAGCATCTCCATGATTTATATTAGCGTGGGAAGGAGGGGCAAGTCAGGTGTTTTGCGCTGGTAAGCGGGGCCCCGTCGGATTAAGCTTCGGGTGGATTTCGCACCAAACATTTTCTTAATCTGGGGTATTAGCTGGGAATCTCCGGAGAAGCTCCGCAAGGCTGAGGTTGCACACTCTCAAGGAGATTTCCCGGGAGAAAAGAGGAGACAGCGATTTAACACGACCGGAAAATTTTTCATCTAAACCAAAAGTCTATAATGGAGAGTCAAAAATCGGTATAGAATGGAGTACTAAAGCTCTTACTCTCTACAGTACTCATTGCAACGCGCAGCGATCAACGCCATGGCTTACTTCGTATACAGTTGAGACGTTGTATTATCTAATGATTAAGTGTGTTTATGTAATCATATTAGTAATAGTTTGAAGATTTACACAGGCGAAGTGTGTGCTTGTAAAACCTCGACATCCCAGTCGAACAGCACTTCTTCATCACGATCCATTTGCCTCCCTCTCCGATTCTGTTTTTTCTGAGTCGTCTGAGGTGCCATGCCATTGGAGATCAAACTCACACTATAAATCTCACATTATAAACCTCCGATCACTAAGTTCCAACGATCTTCTAACGTCACAATGGAAACTACTCCAACCAATTCGAATAAGCGGCTAGTCTCTGACATGGATTTCTCGCCTCGCCCTAATGGCATTTCCAATTCTCTATTCCCCAACGCGGTTGTAAGTCCGGATATCAACGACGCGGAGCTAGATATATTTGGACCAGATCAATCTTTAAGTAATTCAGGTGAATCGCCAGTGGAAGCGCTCAAAACAACAAACGGCAGCAGCAATGATCCTGAAACTGATCGGGCTTCTGTGCCTTCCATTAGCGGAATTTCGCTAAACTCGTCACCAAACAGCAACAATCATGGTAATGAGAATATTCCTTCGCCTGACAAAGGCGATTTTCTCTTCCATGTTTCAAACAGCAGTAGTGACATAGATCTGACACCTCAAACATCCGAAGATGACACTCTCCAGAAATTTTCACTCAACAGCCTCTCCAAACAAGCCAACACACCTCCCTATGTTCATGACCCGATTGTTCATTCTGAACGCGTCGAACAAATAAAGAATAAGCTGGAAAAGAATTTGGTTGTTGGTGAAGTTTGGTATGTTGTTTCCAGTCTTTTCTTTGAAAAGTTTCTTGAAGGAGACGAACATGTTGCATCCTATTTTGGAAATGGAGATATTGTTGATGAATCTGGCCAAGTCCTCCGTGAAAAGCCCATTCAAGTCGTTCCTCTAGAAGTCTGGAACTTACTTGTTAGCTGGTACGCCACAGATGATACGATACCCATCCCAAGAAAAGTTGTCATGATGGAGGATAAAATTTTGGTTGATATTTATCTTTACAAACTCACCATTAAATCATTCACGCTCCTGTCTTCATTACCCTACGAAGTCACTACATTGGTATCAAGGACAGACGCACTAAGCATACTCATGAAAGAAGCAGCTCAAAAATTCGAGCTGCCGGAAGATCCTGATAGAATCCGCTTTTGGCTCGTAGACAATGAGTCAAAGCTAATCTCTCGCCTTGGTAAAACTGAAATCACTTCCATTATATTCAAGAGGCTTGAGAAAACATTGCTTAACCTCAGCGAAGGCACAATTGGTGATTCCGATATTCAGCCAGATTCTACCCTTATTGCGGAAATTAAAACCATTACTGGGGAATCTATTCCATGGCCTTCTGAAAAGGTGGTCGCTCCTCCTCCTTTAGCGCCTCGTACACAGTATCAACCCCCGAAACCGATCCGCCAACCTGGTAAGGTTGGCCTCAATAATCTCGGAAATACATGTTACATGAACTCTGGTTTACAGTGTGTGATGCATGTTCCTGAACTCGCCAAATACTTTCTTTGTAAGTATATATCGCACGTCTCATTCTTAGTTTCTAACCTTCTAGCTGGATTTTACAAAAAAGAACTGAATATAGATAATCCGATTGGAAATGGAGGTCAAGTTGCAAGGACTTTTGCAGATTTGCTTGACCACACTTTTGGCACCAAGCAAGATGGAACGACATTCGCGCCCCGCCAATTCAAAGCAACTATTGGAAGATGCAACAGGATTTTTGCCGGATACCAACAACAAGATTCGCAGGAGTTCATTGCTTTCCTCCTTGATGGTTTGCATGAAGATCTCAACCGCATTCACCAAAAGCCTAGCACGCAAAAGCCTGAGCTAAAAGATGACACTGTGAACGATGAAGTTGTTATGCAGCTTGCCGAGGAAAGTTGGAAAACGTACAAGCTTCGCAATGAATCTGTTATTTTAGATTTGTTTGGGGGGCTTTACATGTCGACTATTATTTGCCCAGTGTGTAGCCTTACAAGCATCACTTTCGATCCATTCATGGACCTTACGTTACCTTTGCCTTCCAGCCAGGTTTGGTCTAAAGACATATTCGTTTTCCCGCGGATTGGTAAGCCTTGCTTATTGAGTGTAGAGCTCACCCCCAGCTCAAATGGTGATCATCTTAAGGAGTACATTTCAAAGAAGCTTGGTGTTCATGCACCTGCGTTGCATATGGTTGAAATTTATCAAACAGCATTTTGTCGGAACATTGAAAAGCTAGGCTCAGTTAATGAAATTTCTGGAGAGGCCAATGATGACATTGTCGCAATATACGAAGCTGACTTCGACTTGACTGATCACAAAGAAGAAAACCAATTTTTGGTGCCTGTCTATTTTCAAAATGCAGCAGATGTTGGCACTGTGGTAAAACCCATGGGTATCCCCTTCTACATTTCACTTTCTGAGTCTGATGCCCGTGATCCTTCAAAAATTGCTCAGAAGGTTTTGGCCAAGTGTTCACAGATAAAAAATGGCACCGAGGCCGTTGCTGATTCGATTGATGTTAATGACTTAGGTTTTTCCATGTCCACATATGCAGGTAATGGTGATAGACCTGCATGTGCCTGGCGCATTTACACTAGCAGATTGCAGCCTTTGATTCCCCCAGTTATTGAAATTTTACCTGATAATGATGACTCTGGGAGCATGAATGTTGATAGCTGGCGATCGAGTATTAGCAACTCGGCCAGATCAGATGAAGAATCTCCTAGCGTTCCTGTGGAAGCACCTAGTGCTGAAGCAGAGCTCCCGGATGAGTCACGGAGAGAGCACGAAGACGATACCAACGTACTTGCTTCGTTTGAGGAGTCGGTTGAGTCGCCTAAAACTCCACTACCTCACTCACCTGCCCTTTCGGACTTTTCTGATAAGTTCGAAGGGTTTGGACCCCTTCTTGATACCGAAGAAGATAGTGCTCCAATGTCGCTGTTGGACGCCCCTCCTAGATATAGCCCTGGTAGATCGAATGGACAGCTGCTTGGCGAATTTGACACTCTTATTTGCACATGGGATCCAGCGAGATATGAGAAGATGTTTGGCAGCGAAGACATTGCGTCGAACATTTCTCATCACCCTGACCCTGAGCTGGAAGAGATCCGACGCCAGAGAGCCCAAAAGCATTCGCATGGTATTACATTAGATGATTGTTTGGACACCTTTTCGAAAACCGAAGTTCTGAGCGAGGCTGATGCTTGGTACTGTAGTAGGTGCAAGACTCACCGTCGTGCAACCAAGACTATTGAACTTTGGAAAACACCTGATATTTTCACAATCCACTTGAAACGGTTTTCGAGTTATCATGGTTTCAGAGATAAACTGGCAGATGTTGTTCAATTCCCAATTACGGGCCTAGATTTGATAACACGAATCCATAAGTCGAGTGACAAGACAATTGAAAAGGATGGACTGATTTACGATTTGTTTGCGGTTGACAATCACTATGGAGGACTTGGAGGAGGTCACTACACTGCTTATGCTAAAAACTTTGTTGATGACAAGTGGTACTATTTCGATGATTCCCGCGTGACAGAGGCTGACCCAGAAGACTCCATTACAGGAGCTGCTTATTTATTATTCTATCGCCGGCGAAGCGAGAAGCCCCTTGGCGGAGAAGTGTTACAAGAGATTCTAGCGCAGATAGAGCAACAAAGAGACGAAACAGAGGAAATATTTGATATTGAGGTGGAGAATGATGCCAACCCTTTCCAAGGAGAAGGTCGCGTCTTGGGTACTGGCGAGAGCAACGCTTCTGGCTCAATGCCTTGGGAGTCGGCCAAGTTGAATCTAAGCGATATTGACGAGTCAGAGGACGAAGCTAGGGAAATGGATTTAGTAGATGCAGAAGAACGAGCAGAAAGCGACAACAGTGATTTCTCTATTTCTTCTATTTAAATTATATAGTACCACAAGGCATGTCCATCCTAAGAGTATAATTTCATAGAGAAAGCTCTGAGTATACAGGAATACTATCACCAGCTCCCTTTCGAGTAATTCCAATAGAGGAAGCAGCTGATGCTACGTTGATAGCTGCTTCAAGCGTGCTTGAACACGTGAGTTGTGAGGTAAGAGCGCCGAGGAAAGTGTCTCCTGCTCCAGTCGTGTCAATTATGGGGTTTAGAGGTTTCTTTGCCGGAACGTGGACGGGATCAGTAGCAGCCTTGGTATCGTAGTATACACAACCAGCAGCTCCAAGAGTAATTACAATGTAACGAGGAAGAGATAGATGTTGCGCAATGGGCTTGATCGCTACCAGCGCTTGCTCAGCGTCGTCATCGTTGGTCAGCAACGCTCGCACATGCTCATCTGACACGATAGCCCTTGCTTCGGTCGAATTAAGCACCAAGCAAGAGACGTGCTTGTACAGCTCTTTCGGAAAGCTCTCGTCGATGGGCGACGGGTTATACACGACCAAAGGTGTTTTCTTGTCCTGACTGCTGAACCCCGCAATTTTTTCAATCGCCTTGGCGACTATGCTGACGGGAATCTCGTTCTGCAACACGAGCGTGTCTGTGTTCTCACACGCGTTCAGCACGTCGTCGGTCTCGATCAGCGCATTGGCACCCGGGAACACCAAGATTCTGTTCTGGCCCGTCGCGGCTTCCACCAAAATGGTAGCCACGCCCGTCACAGTCTCCAGCTTCGTTTTCACAAGATCCACAGACACCCCGGCGTAGCAGAGCGCCTGCTTGATTTTCACGCCAAAAGTGTCGTTGCCCACACACCCGACCATCCGGACAGTGGCCGCGTCAGAGCTGGGCCTGAGTCGCGCGCAGGCCAACGCCTGGTTGCTTCCCTTGCCGCCGTTGTGAGTTGCAAAGTCAAGCGCGGCGATAGTTTCGCCCGCAGACGGAATGCGCTCGGCGGTGGTTACCACGTCGTAGTTGAGCGAGCCAATGATAGTGATTGTGGGAGTTGCCATTGTTAGTTTCGCTTCCCTTGGAGTAACAAGAAGAGGAGTTTGTGCGATCAACGACGGAAACACGAGCCCTTGAAATATAAATCAAATCTCCAACAACCCCGCGGCCCCAGGCCGAACACTTTGCGCGCGGCAGTGCCGTGATCACGTGAGTGAATTCTTTTTCGGTCATAGCTAGCTACTAATCCAGCATATCTACACCAGGAGAATGCTGAATACTTTCAAACCCATTCCATTGAGTTAATCTTTCCTTTTTCTCAGAGGTCTTGTTATATATTATTGCCGAATCTATCTTCTTTTAATAGAGAGATGTCAAGCCCTACCCACTGTGTTTAGGAAGTTTTCAGTTCAGCCGTGCGTAGGGTTGGGGCGTTGAAAATTTACAAGAGATCATCATCCCAAGTCAACGAAGGACCTTTTGGCAAGAACAAAACTCATTACCATCATCATCAATGACTACAACACAAGAACAAGAGACGCCGGTGGCGTCCTTAAACCCGCTATGGTTTCCGGCCAGCACTTTTGCCCGGATTGAGCCTGAAATGTATTTCTCGCGCCATTTGGCACAAGGGCGCCGCCCAGGGACCACGCGCAAGTTTGAGGAGTTCCGCGAAGTCGTAGTCCATTCCGGCAGCCTTGCCAACACCAGCAAAGCCACGATTGGGTCCAGCGTCGTGCGGTCTGGCGGCACGAGCGTCACGTGCGGCATTGTGGCTGCCACGACACAGACGCCCGGCGCCGGCGCCGTATACCCCAACGTGGAGATCCTGCGCGGAGGATTCAATAGTGCGCCGAGCACGGAAGAGATGGTCCTGTCGCAGCGTGCATTCGAGTTGCTCAAGGCCGTCGCTTTCCCCCCTGAGAACTTTCTCGTTAGACTGGCGAAGGGCAAGGAGGAGCTGGAGGAGTACGCAGAGGAGGATGAAGTGAAGGTGACAGTCGACGAACAATGGCTTGTGTTGACTGCACATGTTCAGGTTCTGAGTCGCGCGGGACCACCATTCGACTTGATCTGGCGAGCTATTATCGCTGCCCTGAAAGATGTGCGGCTACCCTTATTCAATCTAGACGAGGATGATGAGCGCAAGCTGATCTGTTTGGGCAACAGCCAAGGCCCTCGATTCAAGTTCCCTGTCAAGAGCACCATCCTGTCGTCTACGTTTGGTGTTGCCGAGATTGAGCGCGAAGGCGACTCTGCGCGCCCCAGCGCGCCCGTTGTGCTGGCTGACCTCGACGGCGAGATTGAGGAATCGTGCGTGCGGAGCACAATCAACGTTGTCGGCGATGGCTCCACCCTGTACGGAGTGAGTATTGGGGTTGTGGGTACGCACAGTTTGCGAGGAAAGGATGTGAGTGAGGGGCTTCAAATCCAGCGGCAGCAAATTGCCAAAGCCCTAAAGCTAGCGCGAGAGCGCAAGAATTAAGAGTAGGGAGTGGTCCGTTATTTATAATTGTTGTCTTGTTTTGTTTGCATTTAGAAAGAATCTAAATGTGAGATGGTTATATCCTAATATCGCAGAACTGAAAAGCTGGTTGTGGTATTTGAATGTTTGCTATTCATTTACAGATCCTGTCTGGTTGATTCACTCTGGTTTCAACGTATATCCAAGCTCGAGTTAACATGGTTTCTCTACGTGCGTGTCTGGCTTAATTGTGATGTTGAATTTACACATGAAGCGCGTGTGCTTTTTTTTTTTTTTTGATGGAAGCTTTCGTGATCTTACCTTTTAACCGTAGTTTGTCTTTATTCTCAAAAACACAGTGCTGTTCACAACGTCCAGTCGCGGGCTGGGCCCAGCGTAAATTTAACTAGTTGGATCCTGTCAGTAGTCAGTCAGTCAACTCGCCATTCAATCCAAACATATCAAAAAGGGGCAGGATATGTCATTTCGCGCGCTCTTGATTAACCGGTTTGCAAATAGGTCCAACGGTCCTCTTTGGTTTTACGTACATGTACACTACGTGTACAAATGTACCATACAACAGCAATAGGCAGGCCTTTACCTTATTCACATTGTAAAATGGAGTAGCAGGATGCTGGCAGAGACAGCTGAGTGACAGAAAGCGAAAGGTTGATAACTTCAAGCTCTTCCCTACCTTTGAACGCTAAGTAGACATGCTGTCAGTGCACGCATGGCAGGGCCCATAAACGCATTGACCGACCAGCATCTCCCCTGTGCTGTCTATATTCGAGCTAGAGCCAGACATGTAAATTGTATTATTCAAATTTTGTTCCAGCAGTATGTGTGCAGATGTCTCAAGTTAAAATGGGATTAGTCCACACTGTTACACTACTACTAGAATATGATGGTACCGTGTGCGTTGAAGTTCGCATTTGAGTTCAAGAAAGGAATATTAGTGGAAGCATTCTAGCTAACTGACCCTTCTAGATCTCAAGCTCGCTCCTGCTTTTGGTTGTCGAGCTCCCTCTTTGGGTAACGTTTCTCTCTCTCCGAGTGAAGTGCAGTGTGTCGGACATACACTATACAGTGTACACGTCCCGTACGTAGCCTAAATCCCGAGCTCATCATGGGCAGCAGGACTGTGTACTACTAATAGTTAGTTCAGGCGCCAAAGTATGTAGTAACGAGGGCTCTAGCTGACGCTCGATCGAGTCAAATCTTGATAATATATTAGCTTGCCATTTTAGGGCATCCCAAAACGTCATCAAAACCACAACGTCTCCAAAAACAGGACACTACCAAAAAAAAAATAAAATAAAATAAAATAAAAAATAAAGTGTTTCATGCTAGCGCTTCAAGTTGGTAAACCTGCGTACCTTATTTTTTTTTTCTACCCTGAGCTATGTAGCTCATTACCTTAAGCTCAATTGATTCGAACTTTGAACTCTGGAGCTACCCAAACCAGTACATAGCTATAAGACTTAGTACGTCGTACGTATTGATACACAAGTCGGGATTCAGCTACTAGCTGTGCGGGGATTGAGATTGGGCCCATACGTACGCTACGCGTGCGCGTGCGTGCACAGGGTCCCGATTAGGGGCACCGGCCGGGGGAGGGTTGGTTTGTTCTCGTTTTGGGCTGACTTGACCATGGAGATTTGTGAAAAGCACACAACATTTGAAGCTTGAGACCAACTTTGAAAAAAGTTACTGTATTTAGGTCGACGGCTCTGCAAACGTATACGGGAAGTAGACTGGATCCATGTATACATGTCAGACAGATGCGGCGCGGCAAAGATATATAGTCTGTTCCTGTCGCTCTCTGGACCCTGGATCGATCAATGCCAGGCGGCCGGGGATGGACTCCGGCCTTAGACCTGCCAGTGAATAGTAACGCGTGGCTGGGAATCAGGCAGACCAGGATTGAACAGACAACAAGAGAGCTCTAGCTCATGGGCCGCACAGACAAAAAAAAACTTCATGGATACCGGTGGTGGAGGTGGTGTTTGTGTAGTTCAAGTAGTGCTAGTTACACACCGTTCACCATGTCCATACCCGTGTCGTCTTCCAGTTTCAGTGTTCTTCTCAGCATTCCCTTTAAAAGAGTTCATCCATTACTATGCAACCCCCAAACAAACCACAGCTCCAAATGATCCCATTTTTATTTCTCTTGTCCTGTATTAACAATATACAAATATAAAAATAATTTATAAACAAGTCGTAGCTATAATCCCTCCCAAAGTAAACAGATAATTAAAAAAAAAAAATAGAATAAAAGAAGACAAAGGAAAGGCCTAGTAGTAGAATTGATAGTGATGCTTAAAACACAATGACGCAGCGTGCTTTCCATTTCGCCTTCTTTGTTTCCCTCGTATCCACACAAGTTTATGATGATCATAACAACAAAAGCAGTATCAAAGAACCAAGTCGAATCATACAGCGTTCAGTTCCCCAATTTTTTACTGATGGGACTGAGCTGGATGCTGTGACGGGGGCATATTCATGTACCGTTGCTGCTGTGGGGGAATGGGCATGCCATATTGGTATCCAGGTTGGCCCTGAGGCTGGCCTGGTGCACCATTGGGATCTCCTTGCATGTAGAGATTGGAGGGCATTCCAGGCTGGATGGGTACCTGCTGGCCGGGCATGCCTGGTTGCCCCTGCTGCATGTGTGGTGGTGGCGGACGACCCATGTGTGACTGTGGCCCGCCCATCTGTGGTGGCATTCCCTGCTGCTGTTGCTGCTGCTGCTGAGCCAGGTGCTGGGCTTGAGCTTGAGCTTGAGCCTGTGCTTGAGCCTGGGCCTGGGCCTGGGCTTCGGCCTCGTCGTCTTGACCGGTGGTGTTGATGCCATCCTCGGGCGCGTTGAGGCAGGCTTGGATGAGGTTCTTGCCCTCTGGTTTCGTGACCAAAGGCTGTAATTTGGGGGTAGTAAAAGTGTACACCAATCCAGTTTCACTAACGACAAGTAAAAGGACCTGGGTGCCTGTGAGCACGCTCAATTCGTAGGCCTTCTTCATGATTCCGGCCTTGCGCTTGGAAAAAGTGATGTGGCGACGCGACTTGTCAGGAATAAACTTGATTTCAATCTTGCGGCGTTCGCGGCCGCCCTTGCGGTCGTCGTCGTCTTCTTCTTCTTCGTCAAGACGATCGCGTTTGATTTGAGGGGTGCTTCCAGAGGAGTCAAGCTGGTCTCCTCCGGACACGTTGGGGTCTACCAATCCGTTGTCAGACATTAGAGGCGAAGAATTAAATGTGGTAGCGATTTGGCAGTTGTTGTTGTTGCAAAGTCAAGTCTCGAAAGAGGCAATTGACGAGTATTCTGTTTGAGGGAATTGACAGAGTGATTTAAACAGGATAATTTAAGACAATAATAATGATAATAAACCTGCACAGGAAGAGGTGGAGATGGAGGAGCTGTTAATAAAATATTGCTGGGGCGGTGAAATATTTCAACGGTGGTGACGCGTAGGAGCAGCAGAGATGAATATTCCCAAAAGGACGAAAAGTGGGAAAAAAAAAAATTTATTTCGAAAAAGGGAAAGTTCTTTTTGTTAAATATATATAATTTTTTTCTCTTGTGGGCTACATACCCAGCGCTACTACTGCTACTACTAGTACTAGTGCTAGCACAAGCTTGATCAGCACGCGCGCCCTTTTTTAAGAATAAAACTATTTGAAAGTGGCAAGTTCTGTGTAGCATTGGGGACTACGCGTGGCTACAATGCTCAATTGGCTGGTCAAAGGCTGTAAAAATGCACACGAATTCTTCACCACAAACGAAATGTATCACAATCATTGGCACTCAAAAATGTTGCTGAGTTGGTGATTAGTCACACACATGCGATATGTGCCGGTGGTATGGACATGCTCAGTATGTGTTGCCATGCCAACGACCGCAGGTTGCCACGCTAGTGCCCTCCAGAGACTTGGGACAAAGGGCGTGTGGGGCTCATATTTACCACGGATACAGTATATTTCAGTCCACTAGTACAAAGAAACAGCAGTACTTAAGGTTAACTACAACGACAACAACAACAATGTAGGCAAAGCTTAGTCGTGATGCTAAAGGGCATGTGAAGGGCCTTTCTCAGCATCAATTGACGATAAGAAAGAACGAAGAAAAGAGAAAAGACAGGCTATGGGTGGAAGGTGGTGAAGGAAATGAATAACAAATAGAACCAATTGACATCGTTCAATCAATGAACGATACTGAACGATGCGTACTATAGCTGGTAATGGGAGCAATATTTACGCTACTAGTATTGATAGCAACAAAAAGAGAGAAACTTTAAACTTATAGTGAAGGCTCACGATATAAGCGAAAAGCCTGAGACTCAAGAAGGCTTCAAGTTGATGAATCAATCTTAAGCTTCATCCATCATGATGGATTTTCCAAGATAG
Organism: Geotrichum fermentans; assembly: GCA_030564905.1. Classification (NCBI taxonomy): domain Eukaryota; kingdom Fungi; phylum Ascomycota; class Dipodascomycetes; order Dipodascales; family Dipodascaceae; genus Geotrichum; species Geotrichum fermentans. The sequence goes on along the minus strand of JAJMAG010000027.1, from coordinate 48,122 downwards.
GAATCTAGATCAAGATTTCTCCAAACACTGAAACTTTGCGATTAGTTATTACATACATCACCCGCGTACACAGCGAGCTAGCCCAACTCTAACTAGTGCTCTAGCTACTAGCTATATATAATATTGGGCTCTAGTATACAGTAGTACTATAGTAGCAAAATGATGGACGCATATGCATAAGATGAAAGTTAGTCCTATAATTACTCACTGCTGTGTAATTTTCTGAACGCCTTTCTAATAGTAAGCCACAAGCATAGTTTTTCGATTTCCATTGTGGAACCACTCACCCGTCTTACATCACTGGCGGCCGATGATGGCACACCAGAGAGACTAAAAACTTCGATGATTGACACCCTACTGCTATCAGTGCTACTATACACATACGTATGCAGATATCAATGATCGATCCGATGTGCCATACATACAGTACACATCATGAGCACAACAACCAGCTAGCTGTTGACTTCAGTATTCTGGATCGATCGAGCGCTTGGTAACTACGTGTGCAAAAACGCGTCTTGTTGGCATGGAAATAGCCCAGGTTTAATAGTAAAAGAGTAGCCATGACAACGCTCCCAAATTCTATAGCAGACATGCATCAATAATATACGCTTACAGTTGCCACTGCAATGAGTACAACTAGAACTCAGTAGTAGAGCTAAAATATATTATGAAATTTCAAACAACCATCAAAAGTTACTAGTCAATGCTTGCCTCTAGGTGCCTCGAGTGAGATTGAAAGCTTCCATCATGAAGCAAATATTCTAGATATAAATATGTTAAGCGTGTAGACATGAGTGAAATTACTGCTAGAGAACGAAAGAAAAGGAAACACATAAACAAAGTGGTGTAATAAACAAAAGATTAAAGGCAAGAAAACTCTCCATAATGTAATATTAAAGAAAAAGAGCCATCTTGCCAAAAAAAAATATAAACACCCGTCAGGGCATGTTGTTGTTGTTGTTGTTGTTGTTGTTGTTATCTATAGTTTAGTAGTCAACAGAGGCCTTTCTGCGCTGGACGATACGGTTGCGGACAGTCAGAGCGACAATGCCGAGGAAGACGACGCCGATGATGCAGAAAACGAGAATAACTCCACGGGGCAACATTGTTGAGATGAGATGTGATTGGGTTTAACTAGAAACAATAGAGTGTTAGAAGGCGACTTTTTTCAAGGAAAGATATTAACTTTTGAAAAAAACAGAATTTCAGCGCGTTGAAGAATGGCAGTATAGTGCTAGCTCCTGGAAGCTGCCATTAAATGTAGACGCTTTGAACATTTCTCGCAAAAAAAATTTGAAAAAAAAAGAATTGGTATGGCAAGACTCACATTAAAAAGGTCGGTGAAGGCAAGTTTGAAGCAAGCAAGGTATGAACACAAAAAATGAATCCAATAGATGACGACGACGACAAAGCAAGAAGAAGGGAAAAAACAGAAAAAGGGGAAAAAAAAAAATTCAAAACACAATTGGGAGGGATTCTTCAGTGGTATTTATACAAAGCACTATAGTGTCTCTCGAGCGTGCTCTTGTCGTCGATCGACAGGCTTGAGAGTTTCTTTCTTCGTACATCAATTGTCTGAAAAAGTAGCGCACAGCATGTCCCAAAAGAGCATTAGGCAAGAGAGAAAGCAGCCCGGAGCTCGCGCCCGCGCTGCTATTTGCAATATTATGATTGCCCAGTTAACCACCCCAAAAACGAACAACCCGAAAAGAAGCCGCCATGGCCTAAAACAGCCATACTCTACTGTGCCATATGTAAAGTTTGAGTTAATTTTTTTTTAATTTTTTTTTAATTTTTTTTTTTTTTCAACGGTTTGCGTGCAAATCCACATCGATATCATCAATATGGTAAACTTTTTTTTTTTTTTTTTTTTTTTTTCAACTGGCCTCCATGAATATCCGAACGGTGGCGGCGCGGCCAAGCTCATCATGAGTGGCTTTTTGTTTTCTTGGAACGAAAAACTTTCTGAAAACTGTGCAGGTGTGATCGATGATGCAACTGATGCGATGCGTCCGGACGACCCGGCTGGCCCGGCTCGTATGCACTCAAAGTACCAGTTTGCAGTTTTCGAGGGGGGAGGAGGTCGGGCAGCTGGTGGAGCGGCCACTACCGCCCCTGGCAACCACACAACAGAGTATGTGAAGCAGCGTCCTCATCCTCCGATTGATATGTTTGGAATGTCCAGCAGCCAATAACAAGCACTGAAAGACCGGCTTCTTTCCGCCGTACACACAACTTGATCGATATCGTTTATAGTAAAAGTGTGAACAATGTCTGCTCGAGATCTTGTAGTAATACCCGCGCCAAGCTCGACGACTTTCAAGTTGTGCGGCGTATGGAAATGGGGGGCGGTCCGATGTGGAAGGGCTGCGTTTGCTTGCTTGCTTGCTCGAATTTCACAAGATCGGATCCTTTGAGGGACTAAATTTCAAGCAGTCTACTATCAATGAAAGTACCGTTGACTACCGAGTAGTAGCCGTGTTCCTTCTGCCTTACTGCTGGACACCGACCGACGTCGACATTTTGGAAAATCGATTTTTCTCGCTCAAGTTTTGCAATGTGCAGCTGGCTAGCTACTATAATACATCGCTAGCTTGGTGCTTACCCCGGCCGCAGGACCGGTGCGATTAAACCCCGTCTTTCGATGTTGTGATTTGATGTTTCAAAGGTTCTTGACCTGCAGCTACTAGTACGCATACCGTACTTTGGAATGCTGCCTGTCTCTCGAGCTTTCCAATATTAAAAGGCCAAGCGGTTTTTTTATTATTTTATTTTCATTTTCATTTTCAAATTTTTCATCATTTTTATTCCTTATTTTTCGTATTGCCCTATTTTGCCGGTTTTTGCCGCACTCAGGTACTACTTCTGCTGCTCAAAGTTTTTAAATTGCATGTTCCCACACTAGAACTCATTCAAGTTGATGCTGCTTATGATTGATCCTTGTAAAGAACCCCTAAAAACAGCCTTGCCGTATTCATATCTCAACGGCGCTCGGGCGCTCGGAGAATACAAAGCATGGTGGGTGAGGCAGATATAAAAGGGCGGCTCTGTCAGAAAAAAAGTCTTTACACTTAGGTCTCGAAATCAATATATAGACAAATGGACGCTGGACTCTTGTGTTTCAAATCATAATGCGCGTTAGACTATGAATCTAAGCTAGAGTTTCCTAAAAAAAGTAGTTACGCTTGTCCTGACTCAATTTCGACATTTGACTTAACAACATCTAGCTTTCGACCTTATATTAGCACTGCAATAGTTTCTGATAACTTCGGGCGTTGGTAGTGAAGCCCAAAATGCCCAAATCTTTGTTATTCTGTTTCAGCTTAAATTTTTCAACTTTTTCAACTTTTGTGCCATGTGTATGACGTCTTCAATTCTCAGTTCTTAGAATGTGCCTGGCAGACTTTCCAAATGGAGTCCCAGCAAAACCCTCCCCCCGCGGGCCCTCCTTCAAAAATTTCAACTGCTCCCCACAGAATGAGCTTGGTTCCGTTTCTACATGGTAATTAACAACATTGAAAGCTTGTGATGACATACATGTATGTAGTCGTTGTATGGATGCCATCAGTGGTAGTAGACTTCCCATGGCATAAAACACCATTGACGTCGTTTGTTAGACCCTGTTACTGTTCGCATTACGATTCAAAGCGCTTTCTCTCATGACACTGAATCCTCCATCAAAGGCGCCTTCATTCCCTCATGGCGAAGTGCAAGTTCTTAGCACACAGAACCTGCCAACCCAGAGCGCGTACTATGTTATTCCCTACATGTATGTACTTCTAGTAGCCGCCAATATAAATGGCACCAGTCGTCTGGGCAACATAGTTTCCACGACAACGACGCAGATGTACTATAATTTACACATATTCTGAAATATTCGAAACGGAACAAATCGTCATACATTGTGGCACTCGACAAACGGTGCCAATTTTTTTTTTTCTATCAGGCTGCGTTGGATCCATACACGTTCAACGTTTAGGCTCATAATCTCAATAACAAGTAATCCAATTCTTATCCTACTCTTAATATAACAAAAAAAGGAATCAAACAAAGGGGCTTTTTACAGGCGGGCTTAGTTACCCTTGGGGGCCTCCTTGTAGGAAATGGCAGCCTCCTCACCCATGGCAGAGATGATGGTGACGAGCAAGTCCTTTCCTTCATCAAAGTCGGCCTGGATCTTCTCACCAAGCTCGCCCTCGGGGGCACGAACATCATCCTTAAGAGAACCGTCGGCAGTCATGAGGTTCAAGAAACCATCGTCAATGTCAATGAGCTGGTACTCAGTGCGGTGGACATTGGGGACCTCCATGTTGTGGGTGGAGGGAGAAAGGTCCTCGAGCTTCTTCTGGGTGAAGATGTCAATGGCGACCAAGTGGACCTTGGCGTGACCGTGCTTGCCAGTCTTGGAGGTAGACATGTCGACGATCTTGCAAGGGCGACCCTTAATAACGACGTGGCCGTTCTTGCGCAGAGCAGAGCACTGCATGGGGAAGGTGAGGGAGGCACCAGCAGAGGCGGTCTCAAAGGAGTGCTATAGGAGAGGTTAGCATGCTGAAAAGAATCAAGCCCGATGGTCAACTGGGATCAGACCTTGCGCGGGAAAATGTTGCACCTACTTCTTCTTCAGCCATTTTTGATTTATGGGTTTGTTCCTTGCAAATAAAAAAGTATAAAGAAAGAAAAAGAAGAGAGGAAGAGGAAAAAAAAAAAAAACCAAAAAAACCAAAAAAACCAAAAAAACATAACCCACGCAAACTTCCAGTCTGCCCAACGCCAGAGAGTTCAATTCATTGCGGACTGTAGATAGTAGGCCACCATTCGAATTTAGACTGACTATGAGTGAAACCAAATGTCCGAGACTCGATTTGAAATGCACTACTGTTGACTGGCCTCCCCGGCCATCCTACACTGCTAGGAACGATCAATACCGAGCACGGTGATTTGGCATTAGTAGACGGTGTTCCGTGGTGCGGCGGGACGCTCGCACCTGTCGTTTTCCCGTTGGTGCCATTTTTCTTCGGCGTCGACACACAAACATTGGGGCAAACGAATGGACGCGACAACGAGAATGAAAATGAAGAGCACTGGCCAGCATCGATACTGAAAAAAGTAGAACTATATACAGCGCCAGCGCTGAGCCGACTGAAAATACATTTACAAGTATTGGTAACTATGTATATCGTACAAACATTTTCAACGGATGACTTTGAAAATTCCTATCTCGATTAACCAAGAGCCCTGCGCTACTTGACTAGTCTTGATCTTTGCACCTGTTTTTTTTAAATCTTGCACACCGCAATGCGAAGTCTCTTGGCGAAGATCTTCATCCATAAAGAGAGCGCTTAGGTCCAAAACTGTTCACTGGGCCACTATCTCTGAAGGCTTGTACTTCTGGGTAGAATGGCTGTACGTATTGGCCCCAAGTAGTACGCAGGAGGGCAGCGTAGATTTCAGCTTTTCTAAAAGCACCTGCGCCGTAAATTTGAGCCTGAAGAAATGCCCTAATTGGGAAAGAATGAAAAAAACCCCAAAAGTGAATCCAAACCTTGTTACAATTCAGCCGTTCAGTATGACTTGCCTGACCATCATCCCTGCCCTCTCTCCCCACTACACACTAGTGCAGTATGTAGACGTTCAAGACGATCGATTTTGTACATGAATAATTGCCAAAGTGCACGCGCCACAGACAACTTGAAACCTAAGCTCTCTCGATTCTGATAAGATATATAAAGAAAAAAAAATAGAACCTTCAAGTTGTAAAATGCGAAACAAAAGAACACGATGATGGAGTTATTATTTCTCTAGGACTAGAAGATGTAAAGAAAATGATGGAGGTGTTTTTATTTGGAATGAGACAGCACCAAGCTTAAATTTGCGATCCAACGTGCACTTGAATGTGAGACCACTGGGAAATCGTGTTACAATACAATCGAATACGCAACCTGCTCAATTTTCCTCGTATTCTTGATACTGAAATATGCCCTTTTATTTGTATTTCAGGATGTGAGCATTGACGATGCATGGACCACTCCGGCACATGTGGTGGACCATTTGGACGTTGTGGTGTTGATACATGCTGCGCGCTTGCCTAATCGCGATCCTTTTGGAAGGTTTAGATCGAGCTGATCGACGCAAAAACATCCTAATCAAAAACCCTAAGCTAGCTTTGAACCCACTCAATATTGATCATGTGCTTGAAAATATATAGGAGCCTACTAGGCCCTAGATTCCACCCCACATGCGGAATCAATACTCGCGATCCTGAGTTGACCGGAGTTGGTTCTTGTATTGTGGTTTTACTGTAGCTAGTATTGACAGCCAATGCCAGCTTGTCCACCAGTAATTGACCAATTTGATTTGAATAGATTATTAAATACTACTCATGATGATTTTGATTATACAAAATATTCGAACTAGGGATCCATATAAACAAACTTTGAAGAAGAAAAAATAATACAGCATAGAATACACAAAATAGTAACAGATAGAACACCGATATAGATACAAAAAATAAACAAATAAATAGAACGCCCAAAATAATACACAATTAAATCCCATAAAAATAGCATAGTTCACTTAAATTTCACTTCTCTCTGGAATCTCTGGTAGTCTAAACTTTGGGGGACTCGCCAGAGTCGGAGACAGTGCGTGCCATCTCGGCACTCCACCACTACCGTCCAAACTCTCCTCGCTAGAGCTAGTATACGCCACGCCGGGCACAATCTGCGGTGGGGCCAGCATGCTGCTAGTCACTCCGGTCGCAATGGAGTCGCTGTGGGCCAGGTCAAACCCGCCTCCACCCGAGCCACCAAGCGACGGAGAGCTGAGAAAGTGGTTTTGGTTGGAAACCCACGATTCGAGCGATTGAAACGACCGGTCTTTGTCAGCTTGAGCAGCCATGTAGGGGTTGTTGTTATTGAAGTTGTTGTGATGGAGGTGGGGGTGGCCATTGTCGCTAGTGTTGGAGCTGTCGGGTGTGATTCGCGACGAGGTGACGGAGCGTAGAGAGTAATCACTGTTGGACCCCGTGCTATAAAGATTGGATACAGTGCTGGTACTTGCTAGCAGATTGCTCTGGTCGGACTGCGTCAGTTCTTCAAGCTCGCGCTCAAATTCGGCAGAGTCGCGCGCAGTACTACCAGTAGTCGGCGGTGAAGGGGGCTTGTTTGGTACCGCAGGGCTGGAGGCCGGAGCCCAGATGCTAAAGTTCTCGTTAAGGAGCACGCTAAGGTTGGAACCACCGTGTGACCGGCCCGGAGATTCGAGAGGCGGAAGGAGAGCAGGAGGCTTGGTGGGCTCGTCGCTGCCACTTGGCGACCGCGAGTGCGTGAGCGACGGAGGAGTGGTTTGCGGCGTAAGGAGTAATGTCTCCTCTTCAGGGTGGCTGGGGTGAACCACCAACACACCAGTATCAGCATCGCTTCCAACCTTGTTCATGTCAAGAGACGGTACCACAATGGGCGAACTTGCAGTGCTCTGCTTGCTCCATCGTCGAGTGTCGCTAGGACTAAACATGCTGCGAAGACGTCGTGTGACATTGGGTACTTCAACGCTGTTGTCCTCGTCTTCCCTGCTACCATAAATTTGAGACTCTTTCAGAGCCTGTTGGAGAAACTCGTCTGTATAGAAGTCTTTGGCCGACCTTGCCACTCGTCGCTGGTAGATGTGATTATTATTGTTGTTGTTATAGTAAACCAAGCTGTGAGTTCGCTTCTGGACCACATGCGATCGCTCCTCCTCGGGCTTGCTGAGGGATTCTTGGCTAACATTAGACGACCCGCCACTATTATCGAGCGCTTGTAGAGATACATTAAACTTGCGGCGTGTGTAGCTTTTGAAACTCTGGGGACTGCGGCGGTGAGACGACTTCCGGGGTATTTCGGGCGGTGGGAGGTGATCCGCCGGGACCACAGAGGATGGAGTTAGCACGGCATGTTGATGCACTGAAAGCGGATCCCATAAGGTCTCAACACCGGTCGCGTTGGCCGTGCGCGTCGCCTCGCTTTCCTGTATAGCGGTTTGTGTAATGGGCTGCCGTCGGCGCCGAGGGGTTGTAGAGCCTAACGTGACGGTCTGGGTAGTTTCAGCGGACACCGCCGAGACCATGCTGTTTCTGTTTGACGACACCTTCGAGCTGACACCACTCTTGGTGCTGGCCGCGCCAGAAGCCAAGCCCAAGGCTCTGGGACCGTTAATTGTAGTATAGCCGAAAATGTCCTTGAGGCAGCGTTTCCAAAGTTTGCGCTTGCGCTTACGGTTGAAAAGGAGCACAAGTGAGTCAAAGGAGGCCGCATTGTATTCAAGCCAAGGCAAGTTGGTTTTGAGGTTGACGCTGGATGTCAGTATTGGGTCTGGGTACGCGTTTTGGGCCGGGCCGCTAGTAAACACTAGCGCATATTTGTATTCGGAAGAGAGGGTATAGGAGCTGGAGAGGTCATAAGACGTGATGGTAATGCCAGCGCCGGTTGACCCTAGGGGTGCCAAATCAAACAAATTATCGAGGACTTGGGTAGACGAGGAGGGCGCTTCGTAGCTGAGGACATAGCGGCCCGTCAGGAGAGCGTGGCGTTGAGATAGAGCGTGACGCTGGGGCTGGAATTGTTTATAGAGCTGTTTCTGGGAATGCAAGAGATTATGCGATGAGGTTCTGTTGTCTAGTGAGCGGAGAAATGCAGTTGCGGCGTCGTATTGCAGTAAGTCAATGGAGCAGGTGCCGACGATGTTGTCGAGGATTCGGTCGTTATAGGCACTAAGGAACGCCAGACTCTGGGAGTTCATTCTTGAAGATGGGCTGAGGAACGACGACGACTTGATAAAACCTGAGAAAAGCCCACATGTGCAGAGCGGGAAGCTGCGTTTATATATTTGTGGGTATAGGAGAGCCTCTGGCTATCAACTCTGGTATCCTTTGGAAATAGGTGAGTACATGAGATTAAATGCAATCCACAGGACATGCAGAGGGACTGAAGGGACCTTTTCTTTTGGGCTTGTAGATGCTTTGCAGCGGTCTCACATGAAATGTCTCGCAGTCACTTGGCCGTGAATCTCCACAAAAGAAACATTTTCACAGACAACGCGTACCATGGAGCTGACGTCTCATAAAGTTTTCAGCTGAGACGCGGATTCTCATCTTAAGGTTCCCCGCCGCACGCACGCCCAGCACGAGGACCCATCTCTCGCGCTACGAAACGGGCTCCAAACGCGTCGTTCAGGGATTCGAATTCTCAAGGCTCCTGTAGAACTTTCAAGGGCCATTAATCATACATGGCAAGTACACTGCCCCCCTAGCACTATAGTTACTCTGGCTGCTGGCTGCTGGGATCGATCGCGCTCGAGATCTGCCATCTGCTTCTGATCAACATTCGAATACTGGGATCACATCTGTTTTGGTGTCGGCATCGCCTTAATTAAATCCACTCGTTTTTTTCTTTCTGGGTTCTCCTTAAAGTTAGCTCACAGACTCTGGAATTCAAACTTTCAAGCCCTTCACTCACCTTGAAACGCGTGAGCTTCAACAACTTTGAACTTCAAGTTGGGAATAATAACGCTGCTTTTTTTTTGTTTTCGATTTTTTTTTTTTGATTCACTCTTCATGTGATTGTTTTCTCAGGAGGGAGCAGGCATACCACTGCTACTATTTCCTGTCACTTCCCTAACACACGCCTGTTTCTGCATGACACCGTTCTGTCAGACAACGGTGTTTGCGGTTGTTTGGAGCGCCATGTGAGCTATTCAACCCTCTAATGAACCTTGTACCCACACTCACCTGCAACATCCCTACTACGCCTTCAGGCACCAGGCACCAGGCCCCGAACCGCACAACAGCGCCTTTAACACCAAGAGTCGATACGCTCTTGAAAACATTCATGTTTCTCGCGTATACATACATATATGAAAACGGTGTAATGTATGAAAATGATTTAGAGCATATAAGACAGATAAAAAGAACGTACTACAGAGCCATCTAAACACAGCTCTCCCATGTAGGTCTAAAATTTCATGTACAAAAAGCAATATATACACCTAAACAACCAGTTGACGTCAATAGCAACACATCAAAACTACTTTGTAACAGCATAATACACAATACACCCTCAAGATTTTACTTCCATGTTACAACAAGTCACTCGATCAGGTGTTAAACACCCATCTGATACATGTAGAAGAACTCTGAGTACTCGCCAAGATAGCGATTGACGTCCTCGTCAGTCATTCCTTGAGCTGGCGAACTTTGAGGGTGGGTCGGAGGCTCCTCCTTGTCACGGTGGGAAGACTTCTTGTGGCTCTTTCGGTGATGATGATGTTTCTTGTGACTTCTGTGGTGGCGACGGTGCTTGCGATGACTGCGGTGTGCATCCTCAGCATGTTCGCTGTGTCTTTTGTGCGAACGATGATGTCTGCTAGACGAGCGGCGGAGGCCATGCTCAGAAGTGACTCCCTCAGAGTCATCTTCATACATGTTGCGGTGCCTGTGATGCTTGTGGTGCTTCTTGTGCGAGTGTTTGCTCTTGCGATGGTGGTGCTTCTTGCGCTCGCTTCTGTGGCGCTTGTGATGTCGCTTTTGCAAGTCAACGTTCAGGATACTAGGCCGGCGGGCTAGATCAGGCCCTTCTACTTGAGGACATGGCTCCGCCTTGACGGAGAAATCTGCAACACCGTCGGAAAGACCGACGGCAGAGGCCTGCTCGTCCTTAGAATCCTCACCATTGTTCTGCAAGTCCTGGGCAGCAGGAGGCGTAAAAGGGGCCAAGAGTGGGGTGAATCCTTTGTCCTCTACAGTCTCAATGATGGGGGAACGATCAATTGCAGAAGGGGACGTAGGTTCGCACCCAAAGTCAATGTCGTCGAGGATGTGACTGTATAGAGAGGGAGGGAGTTCATGGAAATTCGAGGAAGAGTGCTGAACTTCTTCTTCCAAAACCGACTTGGCCTCTTCGTAAACCTCTAAAACGGGATAAAATTCAACATCTGGCTGGGATTCAACATCTGACTCGCATTCAACAACTGGCTGAGATTCAACAACTGGAGGAGATTCAACTAGGCCTTCATGAAATGGCAGGGACTCAGGAGTTGGTAAGGACTCAAGCGCTGATAGAAATCCAAGAATTGGTAAAGATGCAATGAGAGACTCGTTGACTGGTAGAGGCTCAAGAGTTTGTCGGGACTCAAGGACTGGGAGAGGCTCAGGGATTGGCAGAGATTCAAGCTCTTCGAAAGACTCACAATCAGGCCTTCCAAAGAATTCTTCAGCTCCCATAACCTCAACAGATTCTTCGAGAGACCCAACACGTGCAGACCTCGTAACTGATGCAGAGCCGCTTGACACCGTGGTATTCGAATAAAGACTAGGTGCTGCGCTGGTAGGGATGACGTACTCAGCAAGGTTATACATGTTCACAAACTCGTTCAAATAAGTGCTCAGATCTGTGCTGGTATTGCGACTCGCCAAGCTGCGAGTATCAGAGCCAAAGGTGCCGGAAGTGCTTAAAGGAGACGATGGTGGAACATTGAGAACCCTGCTGTTGTTACTGGAGGCCGTGGTATACACCAGCGTGCTGGAATCGCTCATAGTATCGCTATCCGTATCGGGACAGAGAGTGGCAAGGTAATAGGAATAGGTGTTTAAAGCCCTAGTCTCACTGAACGCATTAAAAGGGTCAGAATCTATCCCTAAATTAAGGACTCCAGAGGCCGGGAGAGCAATCATCTCTTCAATTTTCGGTACGGGGTTAGCGTAACCCATTGCATACAAACTGCCTTCCTCGCCATGATATCGCATGTTGGTGCCACTTGAGATAGAGGTGTTGGTTTCAGTGGACGCGATGCTGTTGCGAAGCGAGCCGTCACTTGAAACGGCGCAGACACTGGTGGTAGTCCTGCGAGCTCTCACAGACTCGACATTTCTGGAAGAAGAAGTGGAAGGCTTACGACGGATTGAACTTGTACGCTTGAGCGAGACATTTCGAGAGAGAGGTGCATGGCAATCCCAATAAGATCTCAGTTCTTTCAGCCCACCACAAGGATTTTCAGCTGTATACACTGGCGGCTCATCATACAGCTTGTACTTGGTGTACTCTTCTAAGATGGAAGTAATGCCGTAGTCAGGCATACTGGCGAGAGGCTCTCCAGTGTCGTTGTCCTTAGAAAGATGTTTGATTGGAATTCGACGGGCCATCTCGTAACCCCCCATTTCGGAGCAAGACCCCTTGCAATGAAGCATGACGCTCTGGCGGGTTCCGGCATCCATTTCATGATATAGGAAGGTCATGAGGTCGTCTCCATTTACCTTTTCTTTCTGAGACACCTCAGTTTTCAGGGAGGAAACCTCAAGTACTTCAGATGTCTTAGTCCTCTTCTTGCGTTTGAAAAGGTCTCTGGAAAACTTAGCCCTGAACCGTTTTCCTCGCGTGCACATGGCTGGGTTAGCAAGGTTTTCAGCTCTTCTTATAGCCTTATCTTTGCGACGGCGTTCCACGCGAGCTTTGCGCTTGACTTTGTATTGCTGTATTTTAAATTTGATTGTATGGACAAGATTGCACCCGCTGCGGGCAGCAACTGCGGCGACTGCGAAAGTAACGATGACTGGAAGTTCTGCAACCATTATTGATGTTATAGACGGTGGTAATAGTGGTAATGATAGGGATTAGTAGTAAATAGTAGAGATAAGTTGCAACAGTAGGGTATCTTGGTTCATGAATTTGCAGTCTTGTTTATATGAATTGAGTTATAGATCGAAATGTGCGACAAGGGCCACACTTTTTATATTCTGCGAGGCTACATGGCTATAAAGGAAAGTGTAGAGTCCGTTGGTTGGAAAGGAAGGTACAGGTGAAGGTTTGCAGAATACACGATTTTCTCAAATAAAGCAACTAAGGACTGTAAGAGGTAGCTGTGCTTTCCTTCGTGCGAAATATTTACGCCTCCGCTAAATGAAAAAAAGTTAACTAACAGGGAAATGTCAGAAAACGTGTAATTTGAACTGTTCTTACTCTTACTCTTTTTACACCAATTCGAGCTTTTTTTCTTCTTCTCCTTTTTCTTGTTTGTCAACTGGATTCTTAATATTGCATAGATGGTTCATCAGACTACTGAAATCCCCAGGAAATTAATGAACAAGTTCTTTATAGGGGCTGAAGGTCTGCCAGTTTTACATCGAAATGCTACTATGAAAGTGCCAGACATCACTAGTATTACATCCTCTAAACCTGGGGTACATAGTATTCAACCCATGTAGTACAGTTTCTTGGTACTGAGATTCCTTACGCGTATGCATTTTTGACATTTTGAAAAACTGCATCGCCTTGCTAGTCGCTGGAACCTTTTAAATGTTGCTGGCGGGCGGGTGTTTGTGACCATTTCGGGCGCCAAAAAAACAAAAAAACAAAACAGAAACGGATAGAGACGTTTTGAGAAATTTTATTCCGACAGCGGCAAGCGGCCCTTCGAATCATTTCCCCGCCATGAAAATTCTTCTCCACCCCCCTCCCCCCCATTGAGGGATGATGGCCATGAGTCTGGAAGATTTAAAAAGCACGAAAAAAAAATACAAGCCCAAGGAATGCAAAGAACGGGAAAGTGCCAGAAGAAAAAGAGCGTCAAGAGATCACAGCGCATGGAGCAGTTTTATTACTATACTTATTATTACTTTGTTTGGCCATGATGCTCGTAAGTAATTTTTGTTTTCAGGCACTGGTGGCAATGAAACGGTGCACTTTCCACACCGAATGGCTCAAGTCGTGATATCTCCACGTTGTTGTTTTCCACCATGTGGATGATGCGCTGCACGATACTCCAGTTCAAATCTTGGCCGTGGCCAGCAGCAACGTCTGTCACTATAACCGCCAGACCAACACCGAGTGCCATCATACTCCTCACGCAAATGGCCCAACCCCCCCATCTCCTCCTCATTTCCTCCACGCGTAGCCGTTCCTGTATCTCCCATACTGTAAATTACATGAACATTGTAAATATTGACCGGCCATCAGCGGCCACCAGCGAACTACACAATCCTTTGAAAATCTTGGCTGGCTGCTAACGCGTCTGATTGAATATGAAAAATCAAGTCGCGATCTAACAAAAGAATAAATCGTAATAAACCACGGCGATTGCGGAGATCTCGCCATAAAGTAGCCTACACGTGTATTTTTTTTTGTTCCCCATACTTCTCTGGAGGTGTGGACCTCAGACATGACAGACACCTGAACTATGGAGCCCAATTGGGACCACCATACCCCTCTCCCCCCAACGCTGGCTTAAATACCAAAACTTGTCTTCTTTTCCTTTCCTTCTTCTTTCACTATCTTCGAAAACTTCTACTACAGCACCAAGGCTACTATTCTATCAGACACCTCAACGTTGTTGTTTCTAGTTTCAGTATCCCTCTGTCGATAGCCCTGTATTTACTCACAGTCTCCCGCTTACGCACTTCTCATCTCCCAGTGTTTGCATGGAGAAAAAAAAAATCCTTCTCTGAATCGAACACAACGCCCATACATAAGCCAACCTTTAACTCTTATTGACTGCATCTCATGACGGGCAAAATGGCTGTGCCGAATGGCAAGAAGCCAGTCTCAAATTTGTCGTCTGCCCTGGCATCAATACATCTCTCAAGGCCGAATCAACCCCAACAGCACTCCTCAAAAGGCAACAACTTGAATCACAACATGTATACTAACGAGCACCTATCACCCCAAAATAAGAATAATGATTTAACGAGATATGAAAGCATGCAATATAATGACCCCGGACAGCAATACTACCCTGTCGATATTCCTATGCAAAACCAACACCAACACCAGCTACCTCTCGACCGCATCGCGGAGTACCGCAAAAACCCACCCACTGAAGGCGTGTCGCTTTTTTCTCACAGAGTAAGTGCTCGTTCTTTTTCCATTCTCACGCTACTTTCTTACTAACTCTATAGTCTGCTCCTAATGGCTTCAAAGTTGCCGTGGTAATGGCTGAGCTGGGCATCAAGTTCCGCACCTTTTTTCTAGACTTCAAAAAGAATGAGCAACGCTCGCCATACTACATTTCAATGAATCCGAACGCACGCGTGCCGGCAATCATCGATCACGATAATGGGGATCACGCGGTATGGGAGTCTGGCTCTATTTTGATTTATCTCTGCCAACGAGCTGACCGCGATTGCACTCTCTACTCCGACGATTTTACTGAACAGAGCACCATCAACTCGTGGCTCTTTTACCAGGCCTCGGGCCATGCTCCCATGATTGGCCAGGCACTACACTTTAGATACTTTCACCCGGAAATGATACCCTCCGCTGTCGAGCGCTACACAAATGAAGTGCGCCGTATTTACGCAGTTGTAGAAATGAGATTGGCTGAGATCCGGGAACAAATGATCATGGAAATGGATGACGAACGCTTTTCACTGGGAACAACACCGATGTCGGAGAGCAGATATTTTGACGAACCAGTATGGCTAGTGGGAAACAGAATTACAGTGGCTGACCTGTCTTTCGTCACTTGGAACCACGTCGTGGACCGCATTGGCATTAGTCTCAAGAACGAATATCCTGAAGTATACAAGTGGACTAATCACATGCTGGCTCGTCCACAAGTGATCCGAGCGCTTTCAGGTCTAGAGAGCAATTAGCGAGTGTAATGTTAATTCTAGGACTGGGTACGATTTGTGTAGCCTGTTCGTAATATTGTGGCTTATGTGCATACATGTAATGAAGTAAGAAAAAAATGTAAATAACTGAATTTCAAGTGTTGAAAAGCCAAAGTGCTCCGCTTCTTTTGTTGCCATAGTTTCTACACAAGTATGATAAGACTGTTCAAAGCGCACCAAAGTGGAGAGCTCACCGCTTTGCAGACACCTTAGCCAGCTGGGCTAACGCCTGTCAACCCACATGGCTTATGAATTAAACTGCACTCTATTGCATCATGAGCTGAAAATGGTGACAAGCATCAACTGCCCAATGATACTCAAAATCCAGATGTCAAAAAAAAGAACCAAAAGTAGTGAGTTTTTGAGACTCAAGTGCTTTTTACAATGTGGATTTATTTGAAGAAAGCGTGGAAAAAAGGAAAAAAGAGCGTTTAGTTTATAAAGTACACACGACGCCCAAATGTTAAGCAGAGCTAGCTGGAGCTAACTAGAGCTTAAAGAAAGGAGAAACACTGTTCATGTGAAAATGCTGTCAAACTGACAAACGTGTTAATACTACAAAAACACCAATTTCTAAGTTGAGAGAGATCAAATCAATTAATGAAGTAAAGAATGAAAACTACAAAGTACTGATGTAACCCCCAATGGGTAAAACCTGTATCACAATGTAGGTTGAACTATTTTTAAAACGGTGTTACTCAAGGGCCATGGAGACGACGGAACAACAATCGCACCCCTAGTTGTATCGTTTAAATAAAAACGTTGATGCCTCCTCCTACGGAAAGCCAATTCTGCAAACTCAAAGAGTTCCTCTTTTGCGCTGTTCCTGTTCCATTGCCTCAAAGAGTGCTTTAAAATTACCCGCGCCAAACCCATCGTGTCCCTCACGTTGAATGACCTCAATAAACATAGTAGGCCTGTCTTGAAGAGGCTGGGTGAAGAGTTGAAGAAGATACCCTTTCTCATCAAAATCAGCAAGGATGCCGTGCTCCTTGAGCTCATTCACAGACTCTTTAATGGGACATGAGTCTTTTGTCCTAACTTGTAAACGTTTTCGAAGGTTTTCGTAATATTTCGACGGAACAGTGATAAATTCGACACCTCTGGCCTTCATATTCGCGACAGTGGTAATTATATTGTCAGTTAGGAGAGCAATATGCTGCACGCCAGGACCGTCATAAAATTCAACAAATTCCTCAATCTGCGATTTCCCTTTTCCCTTCGCGGGTTCATTGATTGGGATCTTGATTAAGTTCTCGGGAGACGCCATAACGACGGAACACAATGCTGAATATTCCGTGCAGATAACACTATCATCAGCACTCCAAAATCGATGGAACCCAAACGTATCTTCGTAAAATTTGCATGTCTTTTCCATAGAATTCCAATCCTGATTTCCAACAATATGATCAATAGAAACAATGTTCACTGCTGGTAAGAGATAATTCAACCGATCCTCCCCCTTCTCTGGAAATTGGTAGCCAGGTAAAAAAGGCCCAATGTAATTAGGATGCTTTTGAATCAACGTATGCGTGGTGTCTCCATATGCTGCTATTGTTGCAGCATAGACACTGCCGTACTTGTCAGATATCTCGGTGACTTCCCGTATAGGGATTGCACCATGTCTAAGAGCAATATTGTAAACGGTAAAAATATCGTCAACCTCAAATGCGATATCTTTTACACCATCGCCGTGGCGATAGACGTGTTCAGAAATCTCAACTACTTCGGCCTTGTCTTCGTCGCTTTCTTCGGGTAGCATACTGGCAGGATTTCTAACCGCAGATTGAAAGACAAACGTCGCCTTACCATTTGAAATGACATGGGAAGCAACATAGGTAGAGCCAGATTCAAATGACTTGATTGCAATTTGCTTGAAACCCATACAAGACTTGTAATAGGCAGCTGCCTGTTTGGCGTTCCCGACGTAGAACGTGACATGGCTGACTCCTTTGAAATGAGAGGAGGTTTGGCAGGGACTGGTGGATTCAATAGGAACTGGCATTTTGAAAAAAAAACTCAAAGTAAAAGCAGCGTGCTGGTTTAGAAAACAAGTGTGAATGGAATACATGCCTGTATTTAAAGCATGATGCTTCTCCTTATCATGACATTCTCCAAGTAACCCCACAATTTAAAAGGGTCACTAGTGCTTGTTAAGTGCACCTTGAATGTAAGTCCGTTCCTTGAAACCAAAAAAATTGGCTCAAGGAGTTTGAAGCTGTTCGCCATACTCAAGAAGTATGGGGCATTCGCTATATAATAGCTGTCTTGATAACCTTTATACTACAGTTAGTTCTGCGCGCACTCCAGAGCTTCTAGAGAATCCAAGCTCATTAACTCAATTTGTGGCGAAACTCTCTTAGGTTGCAGAGTACAGGCTACTCACAGGCCTGAAACGCGCTATTCCCATATTTCTTTGTTACTTTTCAAGACGCGCTATTGTTATATTCAAGTGCTATTGGCATTTACACGAGGCTGTCGAAACTCGGAAAGGGTTAGGTTAAATTAAAGGCTACTATCTCGATATCCCCAAACAGTGCTGATTGTCAGCATTTACAGCGCTCAAAATCCGACAGTGTCCCTAGCCTCCTTAACGTAAATTTATTTTGATCCTGCATACTAGCTGACATTATTTAACGACGGGTCTTTCCGAGGATAGCTAGCTAAATTACCTTCAGTGCGCAAGTCCGCCATTGTGCTACATTAACTACCAACCGATCTTTCTTTCAACTAACATTTGAACTTTTGAAGAACAACCTCTACCAAGGAAGATCAAGCGCCTATAACAAACTAGCCAATGCCTGCTTTGTAAACAGTAATCAAAATAACACACTTCTCCTTCGTGCAAACATCTCACACACTCACAAGCGACTGAAAAAGACAAGATGGCTCTATTGGAAGCCATATCTGCTACTGGATGGACCTCTATCGGACTGGCGTTTACGTTGCTGGTGCTCGTCAATCTATTCCCGTTTTCCTTGAAAGCGCAAAAGAAAGAGGAGGTCACTCTCGCGCCTGGTGGCCTTCCCATTCTGGGCCATGTTATTTCTTTCATGAGAGATCCAATGACGCTCTGCTTTGATATGAAAAAGCGGTATGGATCTCTTTATGCTCTGAATATGGCCGGAACTAGGTTCAACGTTGTCACAGACGTTGTTCATGGTAGGTGCACCTCATACAAGTGAGAATTGCTGGCTAACTTCGCTTGATAGGCTTGAATTTCTTCTTTCGAAACGACAAGACATTTCTCGCAGAATATTTCCATCAAAGTTTCAACAAATACGTGACATTGTGGGAAGAAAAGTTCAACCACGACGAAGAGTTCCGTGAAGTTCTCCGCTCGGGTTCAGGCAAGTCAAACCTTTTATCATAACATGTTGAAACTAACTTGTACTAGCTAAGATTTTGAAGTCGGCAAGCGGAGTCGAAGAGCTTGTGAGCCGCTTCAGAGGCTCCTACATCTCTCAACTCGAGGCCATGTTTACTACGAAAGAGCCAAAAGAAATCGATCTTTTTCAATTTTGCAGAAGTGTCATGTATAAAGCTTCTTGCTTTGCTGTTTTCGGGCCCGACTTTCCTTGTGATGCTATAAAAGACGATTACGCAATTTTTGAAGCCAGCATTTCTTCCTACATGCGGAGATACCCACGCCTTCTTGAGCGTGAAGGCTATGCTGCACGAGAAAAAGTATTAGGCCATCTCGCCGAATACCTCAGTGACGACTCAAAAACAAGCCGTGCTTCTAAGCTTATTGTAACCCACTTAAAGGTATGTTACTCAATTAGTGAAACAGTGTGCTAACAACGTGAAGTGCTTTGAAGAAAAGCCTGAACGCAATACTATAGAAAATAAGGCAAGCCACTTCATGGGGCTTGTTTTTGCATCAGCTGTAGGTTCACACGCTATATTCTCTTCTGTTCGCTAACTTTTCTTAGTCTAATGTAGTGCCAGCCGCATTTTGGGTTGTAGCTCATATTTTATCAACACCGGGTCTTTTAGAACAAGTTCGAGGTATCATTTCTCCTTGCTATGATGTCGACTCTGATACATTTGACTGGGAACCTCTTTACTCTAATGAATACCTACAATCAATGATAGCAGAAACGTTGCGGTTGCATTCTAATATCACCAATGCAAGACTGGTTAGTGAGGATACTGAGATGGAGCTAGGTGAGAAAAAGGAAAAGAAGATTGTCAAAAAGGGTGAGATTCTGTTACTCATTTCTGACCTTGTCCACTGGGACGAGAGTGTTTACCCTGAACCTTTCGTTTGGAAGGCAGAGCGATTCTTGCCTGAGAATCAGGGAAAACTAGTGAAAGGCGATTCTTCATGGAAGACTTACGTTCCATGGGGTGGTGGCCTTCATATGTGCTCCGGAAGATTCTTTGCTAAAAATGAAATGGTCATTCAGTTAACCCTCCTGCTCTGGTACTTCAAAATTGATCTCATTGACGATATCCCAGAACACTACATTAAAGAGCGTTTCGGTCTTGGGGTTGCCCATCCTGCGTCTTCGATGAGGGCTACGATCGTCAGACGAGAGAAAAGCGAGCTTGTTTAGACTCAAGTATAACTTAATATTTACACACATAGAGAATCGAACCAACGCTCATATGGTGGGACAGTGTCACAACTTTTTAGCAATTTCATCCTTTTTCAACGCGTTTCGAAGTTCAATTCATAATATGAGTTGTTCATTAAATAGCCCTCGTTTTTATCTTCTAAGGCATCATGAAAATTTGCAAAAAAACTTGTATAATCTCTTTGTAAAGCGTGTCATCCTTATGCAGGGGCCATGCTAATCTTCTCTGTATCGTTTCAAATTGACCATATGTCCCGAAGGACAAAATTAATTTTTTGAAAGTGATACTTGAGCACAAAACTAAAAAATATAGCAAAATTCCAGTAATTTGCAACCTAAGACGCTTGAATGCAAGTTACAAATAAAGGGTATTAGTAAATAACTACTGGGGACTGATTTAGAAAGGTCTCACGCAAAACATTACTGAAAAGACATCGATAGGAAAGCATATTCCCATCTGGTGAGTACTTTCAAGGATTCAGCTCGCAAACGGACAGCTACGACTGCGAAGGCTGTAAACAATTCATAAAACCATGCACTAGCTTGTGAGGTGCCCTGCAAATGAAGAGCAAAGAATCATTTTTCGCAAGCTATCGCCAGAATTGCATCTCTGACGCCTCCTAGACAGCCAGGCTGGCCTGTAGGCAGTTGTTGGACACTGGAATTTTGTTATATAGGACCCAGATCTCAGTCCACACGTACATGCAAAGGTCTCACAAAATTGTTTTTGGTCCCAGTTTCCTCGGCTAAAATGAACAACCAAATTGAAGGGCTGCGGGAATACGCTGCCACTAGAGCCACCGCGGTTCTAGTGGGAGTTTAACAACCCCCGGTTTTTCACAAACAGTGAAATAACGTAGACAGCAACAGATGGAGGCCTAAAGTATTGAAATTTGCTTACCTATTACTGTTGGCAAATGAATTTAAAAGAGGTGTGAGCCCATGAGGCAAATCGGTAAAAAAACGAGAGAATACTTTCATCATTGT
The DNA here is from genome assembly GCA_030564905.1 of Geotrichum fermentans. NCBI lineage: Eukaryota > Fungi > Ascomycota > Dipodascomycetes > Dipodascales > Dipodascaceae > Geotrichum > Geotrichum fermentans. The sequence goes on along the minus strand of JAJMAG010000027.1, from coordinate 26,912 downwards.
CTTCAAAGACTCTAGGCAGATTACTACACTGAATCAATTCTAATGTTTAGTTGATATATAACAATTATAATATATGCTATTGTTGGTGATAAACGATTTGCTAAAACTTGAAAGCACAATGCTTATCAATTTATTATTATTATTATTATTTGTTATATGTCAACTGCGGTTTACGTACTCTATAGACGTTAGCAGCCAGCCAGGATACCCAGGTTATTCAAGTTCGCTATACTTTCGAGCTCGCCCCAGAGAACGCTTGAGGAAAGCAAGTGCATTGTCCATTCCTGCAGAATTACGAGAATGAGAAAAAAGATGAATGGTGTTAGTTCAAACTGACCTTCTTAAGTGGGATTGGTTCGTTGAATGCAGGATTGAGGTATAGACGCCTCAACTAACACGGCCCTTTGCTAGTCAGTTCACTGTGATTCTAAATGGAGGACGCAGATTAAAACTATTCAGTGAGAAGACCAGCAATAGTTGAAAATCGGAGTTCTATAACATCAAGGATGAAATTCCATAAGGTTAAGATATAAGCATGTATATAAGAGATAGAATGCGAACTCTGGCTCAAGCAAAAATTCAAAACATATTTTTGAAAGCCCTAATAAACTTGGAGATAATCCATTCTACGATGGAATATTGGCGTTTTTTTTTTGTCTTTCTTCATCTTCATCAATCGCCTCTGTTGTAACAATTGCACAGCTATGCCATCCTCCAGCAGCAATCGCTAGTACTTTGCCTTCCATCTCAACCTCAATAGGAATATTCAACACTACATCTCGGTTCTCTTGCAGGCCACCCTTGGCCAGAACTTCACTGCTGTTTCCAAGCCCAAGCGCGCCGCAAAATCGGCTTTCACGACCCCAAGATAACAACCTGCCACCGTGCAGGAGAGCGAGAAAATGGTAGTCACCAGTTGCGACGCTGAGGCAACCAACGTTCTGGAGTTCTGGAACTACGACGGGATCAGTAGAGGATGATGGGTTAACCCCTAGCAAGACATTATCTGTGTTAGAGAAAGCTGCGAAATGGCGGTAACTCCCCGAGAGCTTGACAAACTTTGCAGTGAAAGACTTGGAATGACCGACAAGACGGAGAAGCTCTTCCGTAAAAGCAGTAAGTGGCACCCGAGGCTCATCAATAATTTTATCGGCATTAGAAGTGTTAACGCTAAATAGTTTGCCACCGGCGGTCACGTATACCAAGAAATTTTCACACGCAACTAAATCCACAACGTAGTCATCGCTACCAGCATCAGAATTTGTGAGCGGTACAAGTGTGGGATTAACATCAACAGTCTTTCCCTCTTTCTTGTTCGTTGCTCTCTCAGACTTGTAAAAAGGTAACGGTTGGAGTCTTTCGTCGAACCAAACAAGAAGACCTACACCCTCTACAAGAGCGGTCGAATAATTCCAGCCCGCACATATCTTGCGAATTTTTTTTGTTGGACCGTCTTTATTGAAAGGGAAAGCCAATTTGACACCAGGCATTGCATACATTTGGTCCCATACCCAAATATTGTTATCGTCGTCCAAAGCGAGTAAATGGCGTCGACCAGCGCTGATACTTTTAATTCGAACATCCATGTCAGTATTAAATTCAAGAGTGCGGGGTATGGAGAGCGAGCGTCCCACAGATAATTCGTTGTAGTCTATTCGATCTTCCTGCTCAGCTGGGTCATGTTCCTCGTCTGAGGACTCTAAGAGTGTCAACGGCTCTGCGAAAACTTGCCCTCGAGGTGGAAGAATTGCACCAGTCTGAAGAGGTACATGACGAGGATGAGGTAAAGGCCCCCTCGGAACGACGGCATGGGGGAGTAGTGGACGATCATTGCCGTGAAACGGTACTCTCCTCGGGCCCGTGGCGTATGCTCTATTCTCAGTGAGCATACCCATAGTTTTGATCTGACCGGTGCCAGTCAACAATGAAAATGAATACCCTGAGCCTACGACATCTGCCACGACCAAATCTTTAAGGCCAGGAACTTGCTGAGGTCGAAAAACGGCGGTATAATTCCTTCTTTCACTCTCAGGGACGCTACTCACCTGATAGCCTAGTCTTCCGTTGCTTGGCTCTCCCCACGTAAACATACCAGCGCGCGAGCGCCATTTATACATTTCAGGCCATTTAACAGATGTGAAGGGGTTGGGCTGTCCGCCAAATGTCTCGAAGTAAAGGTCGTGCCATACGGACTGCAATGATGTATAGTAATGGAGGGTTTTGGACGTACATGAGAGTGCGAGGATGTCTTTTTCAGACAAGTATGGAAACACACCATCCACGAGCACGTCGTGGCCAAGAGATTCAAGAGTAGATCTACAAAGGGTTAGCTGGGGAAGAGGTGTGGCGAATGAACATACTTGGGCATGAAAACCGATTGAATTGTTTAGAAACTGCGTCAAGATAATACAAATAAAAATTGCTGCTATCCTCTTGTACTTTTCAATTGCCTTGCCACTGATAAATAGAGAAGGAAATGGTTAGTTCTAGGACTGTTTTCAAAGTCAGTGCTGTGGGTACAAGAGTTAAAACTAGCTCAGCATGAGAAATTTGGTCCATGAAAGGCAACTCCAGCTCAGACAATGGCTATGCGTGCAGGGAGTGGCAAATGGGGAGTCATGATGGCTTCCCATGCAATTGTGTTAGAAGTTAATACTATGTTCAATTTGAATTTCATACACTTTCTACTGGATCTTACAACTACGCAGCTCTTTTGCAATAACGAAGCGTTCTTTGGCCCTGGGCTGGCAATCCCAGCCTGCACAGTGTCCCACGAGGGTCTCATGGGGTCGGGTTAGGTCGCGAACGACTTGAGATTAGTGCTGCGGCTCTCCCCTTCTCGCCGCTGCTTGCTTACCCAAATAATGACTAAACTTTAGTCATACACAGAACACAGAAGCGCGTAGGGGCACCCGAAATAAAGACGACAGAGTACTATAATCCGCTGAAGTCTTATCTCACACAGTGAATATACAGTTAAACCCTTCTATTCTTCATTAATATTGATATTCATAGCTTGATACTTATTTTCCGTAAACATTGAGCTTCTGTGGCGTGCGTCTGCCATTGAGCATTAGTATTTTTACCCTTTAGTAGCCGTACTATGGCCAACATTTGAAGATACTGTAATAACGGGGTATAGCCTCGTGAGCAAATCTACACTCTACCTTCAATTAAAATTCTGCCAATCAAGTATCGTTGTCGTTGACTATGTATTGGACTAGCGGGTTGGTGTTACTGCCATCTTCAGGTTTGGTTTCTGTCATGGTGTGTATGGATTGCATGATACATAGGGTAGAAACAAAATATGCATTGATGACTGTGTCAAGATCAATCTATGTTTGTATTACTGTTGATATATAAATAAGCAGGTAGATCGTACGGATATTTCATCGTGAAATTTCTTCACAACTTGCAACTTGATCTAAAATGCGAGTTCTTGTTATAAGACACGGAGAAACTGAATTTAATGTCAAAAATCTTCTTCAAGGTCACGCAGACTCGCCGTTGACTAGCCGAGGACTTGCACAGGCAGGCTTACTTGGGAAATATCTTGCAGAGCAGCATGTCCATATCGACGCAGTATGGTCTAGTGATTTACTAAGGTGTTCTTCCACAGTTGAACGCATTTTAACTGAACTTCCAAGAGGAAAGGAGACACGTAGAGTGTTTTCTAGAGAACTACGAGAGCGTTCATTAGGCCCACTGGAAGCAATGCACTGGGACGATGCTATATCGATGGCTGAAGCTGCTGGAAAGACCATATCAGACTATGGCGAGGTAAGTACAGTTGCTGTAATAAATGGTCGTCACTGTTAATGAACCAGCCGCACAGTAATTTGATGAAAAGGATTGAAAAAGTGTGGCCGGTATTTGTGCAAGACTGCAAGGAAGATGAAGTTGTCCTTTTTGTCTCTCATGGAGGTTACGTTTCCCATCTTATTAAACATCTGCTGAACAATAACCTCGCTGTTGTAGCTGATGAAGCCTCGTTTGATTTCTCCAGACATCCTCCTAACACGTCCATCACACAGATAGACGTTTCCTCAAAGTCGGGTAGAGGTGTTATAACGTTGTTCGGTGAAACTCCTCATTTACAGTAAGTAGTGTACTTCTACCTCGCAAGGAGCCAAAACGAATTACTGCAGGTGCCAAAGGCATCCATTCATACGATTTACAATTTATCAAGATTGTCCCCAGAACAGCATCTCAATCAAATAGAATTAAAAAGTAGAAAGTCTAATTAATTAGAAAAAAATATTTAGTACACAGCTAATGAAGCTTCAACTGAAACATCTAGATAAGTTAGTTCTAGGATCCAATTACTCATAAATGGGTTTATGAATAGACCGAGTATACGTATGTATCAGTAGAGGCTAGTATTATCCGCAGGTCATTAGGACGTATCCTAATGATCGGAACAGGTCTGTGAAACTATTTCTTTCATCATAATAACAATACTCGATTCTTGTTCAAACTCCAATAAAATAGAATCAAATGTGCTTACCACAAGGACTGGGATTTTTGGTAGAAGGATGGCTGAGGAAGAAGTGGGAGATAAAATTTTTCAACTAATTTTTATAACAGAAAATACCAAAATGTTACCCGGTCGTAGCGTGCCCTAACTTGGCAGGCTACCTCGCAAATCAGCCACCATAGCTACTCGAGACTTCGATTCAAAATATAACTATAAGTTAGGTTTGCGCCTCAATCCATATTTACGACGAATTGTTCAGATTTTTTTCTATAACGATATTAGTTACATAAATTGAATCAAGAAACAAGCGAAATACTAAGATGGGAGCGAAGGGTGGGTTCACTAAAGAACTGAGAGAATGCGGATCAGAAATCTGAGATAAATCTTGAGCATATGAAGCGGTGCAAGACAACTAATTTATTATTATTATTATTACTACTACTATTATTGTTGTTATAAAAAAATAAACCTTAGATACGACAATCCGAAATTCCTTCAGCTCTTTTAGGCTTCATGCCTTGTATATCTAGAGGGTGGAAACTAGGTTGTACTGAGGCTAGTGCACTGAAGCTTTAATTATAAGATGCCTCAAACTAGTGTTTCGACTTTTTCGACATAGAAATAAAGTCTTTCAAGAAAAAACTCAATGGTCTAAAAAAAAGAGGGTATACTTGAGGCAAATCAACAAGAGGATGAATATGGAGACTTCAAGTTGAGATATCCCAACCCATTTAAGTCTTTGCCCTGAGGGAGGTAAGCTCAAATGTCTTTAGCTCTCAAAAAATGACCGGTGGATTTCATAAACGGAAATTCAATAAAAGTGCGATTTGGCCCTAAATTTCTAGTAATCCAATGATTCCGATATTAGAACGCTGAATGCATAGTAATCTCTAAGAGGATTGTAACGGCTATGCCCAAATAAATAGTTGCTGCTAAGGAGGCGTAAGCACAATATGGGATACTTTGTTTGTGATCATTATTCGCTTAAAGATAATTTAATGAGCGAGCATACTCTGCCATCAAAGTGCCCGCCGTATTCGTACGTTTGCGTCCCATTTTTTGGAGGACCTCTCATATAGTTCATGTCTATTCTTTAGCAGCACTGTAAAAACTAAAGCTCGTTATCTCTCAATTTTCATAAGGCCACTCAGGTATATCTTGGTATTGCACTTTATATTCTAACGACTCGTAGATACCTCTATTCTTTGGGAATGTCGTTATATGTCTCGACACTTAGAGAACAGCACTTAGGCTGATTGTTCAGCTTTTTCCTAGTTCCATATTTTTGCGAATTCTGTTCTTGGTTCTATTATGCTATTACATCTAACGGGCGGGAAATCTACAATAAACGAGCTGCTTAGCCCTCACGGATCTCAAAAATCGATTGAGCATCTTCTTTTGTCCCAAACCACGTCCAGATAAATGAAAAGTGGCCTGAGATGGAAGGTGGTAAATATCTTGGTTGCCGGCGACTGTGATTAATTCCATGGGGTTTGGCATTAAATGTTTAGCATTTTAGTTAGCGAATCTATGGGGTGAAACTATTTGACTTTAAACCCTTATTCCTGAGAAAATTGAGTTGCAATCCAAAAAAAAAACTGTTACAAGATACAAGCGATTGAAAGTTATGTTACAGATGCTGCCAATGTCCCCGAACACCAGATACATTGACACAATGTTACTATAGTGCCACTGTCACTACTACAAAGGATGCAGTATTTCTAATGAAGACCTAACATTGAAACTTACGAATCGCAAGTATAAAATACTACATCAACAATGGTCTGAGGAACTACTTGGGAAGAAAGCCCTACTTTGAGAAATACTACAATTAATTGATAGATTGATGCCTCCCGGGATCTTACCTGGCTGCTTACGTCTAAGGAGTATAAAAATCATAGTTAGCATATAGCAAGAATAATAATATGAAATTGATTGGTAAACCTGTTTATTGTCATCCATGTTAAATGGTATCACGAAGATATGCAAAAAGAGCATTCCTCTTCCAAGGATGAAGACAACCAAGATATACCCAAAAAGTATCTACAAATATTATTGGAATCAGAATATGAGTTAAGCTGTATAATTTTCATTTCCTGGAAAGGTGCCAGCACTCCCGTTAGGCTTCGCCTTCACTCGTTCTAGTTTTCCAACCAGATAAATTATTATTATTATTATTATTTGTTATATGTCAACTGCGGTTTACGTACTTTATAGACGATGAATCAATCAGACCAATCTTCAACAAAAATTGCAAGCTTAATACAATAGATTGCAACGTCCATCTGCCGGGTGTATCACAAAAGCAATCTTAACTTGCAAAGTCAGATAAAAACACTCTTTTCAAACCCAAGAAGTCTCCATCACAATGGAATATTTAGCTGTTATGTATTAACAGACAGAGTAAAAAAAAAATAAAATAATTTCACGAACTATTCCTCTCACTGCCAGATTCCAGGGCATTCAACCCACTTAAATTTTGGAAACGCAAGATTCAAAACTTTATCGACTATGATTTTGCTATGCTATGAACTTCAAGTTGAACCAAAAACCCACTTTTTGAGCCGCAACAGATCGACAAGGCTAGCTATAAGGAGATCTTGAAGAGTATTTTATAGATCTTTGTTTCCACCTTTCGAATCTGGACCAGAAAGAGCTATACCCTGAAACATATACGACGCTATACACTCTTTAGAATGACTTTGGATAAACAAGCGGCTTTGTTTGGATAAACTTTTTTCCATTCAACATTTGATCATGGCTCTCATACATAGTGCGAAATCAAAAAGAAAAAAAAAACTTTCAAAATATTTCAGAAATTTAAGCTTGTTGGACTCGGAAATAATATTACCCGTGTTGGAATATGTAAACGTATGGAATACAAAGTCGATTTGAGTTGACTGTTTCACTGGATGAAGTAATTTTTTTGCTGGATTCTTTTTTTTGATTCTTCCAAATCTATCAATGATGCCCAAGAAAAATCTTTTGTACTCGATTGCTATAGCTTCAAGGTTCCAGCTGAATCAATTATCCAAATTACACCAACTTAAGCGGCATTTCAATACATAATATTAGTATGATGCATATCGTATGAGAGTTTGGCGGATAAACGAACCCGTCTTTTCACGGCTCTTTCTGTACTAGCATCGAATTTACTATTTTGCTGCGAGCTCATGATATTGCCGACAGTGGACATTGATCCGGCTTTCAACATTCTGCAGTGGGGGTCAAGTAGCAAGCGGCAACATGTATGTTGGTCAAAATTTTGAAATTGGGTAGCCCCTTCATATGCAATATCTGTAATTCATACTCCTGTTTTTATAAAAATTCTGGTAGTTCTATTTGATTTTATTATTATTATTTGTTATATGTTATATTTGATCAATGCTAGTAGTCTTAATTATAGCTCTTATAGAGTTAGAGGGGAACTTTTGCATTCCTATTGGATTTGACAGAAAGATGAAACTTGTGATTATAGTTTGCGAGATGAGCCTAACACAGTTTGACATGTTGAAAAGAATGGAGTGTTCGCCAGATGTGCACGTACTTGAAATCTTAATTGGAAAACTAAGAAAATTGGCGGGTGTTCAAGTACCTCAGATGCACTCATTCAACTACTAGTACTGTGTGTAGTTTCTCCTGTCCCAAAAAAGAAATCTCACGAGTTTAACTAGCTATGCCTACATACAGTATGCATGTGTAGTATACATGGAGCTGTACGTACTGTACGTACTAGTAGTTTTGCTAAATACATATAGGCACACCGGCACGCACCAAGAGGAGCCCTAGCAAATTGATGTGTGAGAAACTATGTACTATATATGTAGCTATTGAACGGCGTGCGCTTATAAAGGAAAGGGGGGAGCAACTCAAGCTCGGATCCAACCGAGCCATTCGATCGTGCTAGCTGCTGCTTGACAAACTCTGAAGTTTAGATATATAGCGTTTTAGCCGAAATATTACCAGAACTAAAAGAGTACTACGTAGGGAGCAACATTAAAGGCCTAGAAAAGTATGGATGATCCTTCAGCATAGGTTTCAAAGTTAGCCTGATGCCAGCCAACTCAATAGTATACACATAAATAGCGAACGCTGCAGCGCGCCTGTGCTTGTTGCTAAGCTTGTTTCGCTTTAAAGTCTATGTTTTCATAGAGCGTGCACACGCTTAGCTGGGTGCTGGGTCCACGTTACGAGAAATTTTGGCATATATACGTGTACGTAGTATACTCAATTGGAGCATTTTGAGCGCTTGAACGAGAGAAGATCTTTTAACAGCTATGCGAGCTCGAGAATTAATTAAACGCGTATATATATTTTATTGTACGGTATTTGTTGACGAAACAGGCATAATGATATCAGCAGAGCGCTTGTAAGCTACATAGTTTATATACGTCCCAAGCTGCGAGAGAAAGAGTTTCAAAGTTCACACATGTGCGCTTTCGATCGATGCTCTGAACAAAGAGCTTTGATCACCCAGAACAGAGGATTAACAACGGCGAGGCACACAATCTCGCGAAATGGCAATTGAGCTAACCATTAATTGCAAAAGGTCCGTGCTGAACTCGTTTGGGCAAAGGGATGTTCAAAGGGATTGATGTCAACAGGCATATGTGCTGCGTGCACACGTATTCCGATGCCCAACTCGAATCGGGTGTCGTTAGTGCTGTACGTATGTACTGCAGTAGTACATGCCAAATAGAAATGGCGATAACAATTTTAATCAAGGACATGCTAAGTACCTGCTGAGCTCAGGCCAATGATGCATATGGGCGGTTCAATGTCAGGTTGGGCCGACCTTCATTGCTCAATATTGGCATTGATCTATTATTGTGCGCTAGAATCTTGCATGTAGCTTCCCGCTATAGGCGATGATACCAAAAGGAACACATGCGAGAAGAGAGAAATAGTACGTACTGTATATTTATAAGGTGCACTTTCCTCACTTTCAAACATTAGAAGCTCCTCATACATCGATCATTGATACTATGTGTGCTCGAAGTTAACTCAACTGCTTCGTCTTGTTTTGCTTTTCTGTGACACACACGCAGGCCGCGTAAGCGGAAATATTTGTATGAATACGTACGAATCGATCAAATCAAAGGCCCGAAAAGGGGAGGCTGCCTGTGTATCGATGGCAAGGCCCAGAAAAGAAACAAATTCAACAAACAAATGGGACAAAGCATCTGAAGTTGAGAATATAGCCCAGGGTTCGAAACGGATAACTTTTGCAAGCATTCAGAGCACCAGGGGGTCTTGTTTTCTGCTAGCTAAAACTGCTGGTGCAGTGTTAAAAAAAACTTAAACATGAGCATTTGAGTAAAGAAGTTTGAAGCTTGGATGTACTTTTACACCCAGGTGCAGACCTGTATAGATCAAGGAGATAGATCAAAAAAGTAATATGCTGGTCAGAAATAAGAGCACAAAGAACATAAAGGAGAGAAGAACATATGATATCATGGAATGAGAAACAAAAGACCTAAACATAGCACTTAGTACACCTTCAGGTGCTTGGACTAGTACACATTAAGCTCATTAAACATTGAAAGCAAAAGAGCCTAAACCTATGTAAGCCTAGAAATATTTGAACCTGACACGTCCAGAATTTTGAATTCATTTGCAAATTTCTTCTGTAACTTTGAAGGACTAGCCACGGTTATCTCGAAGCGAAACGCATGTCATCTCAGGAATCACGCCAGAGGTACTAAGTATGTAGGCGTCAACTGGTGCCTTGTGTGCTAGCTTTTGAATGTTTGAATTTCATTGTGATGTTCTTGGCTCGCGCGCGATCACCAAAGATTAGACAACCTCAAGTGCTCTTTGCAGATATCGCTGATCCTACTATATATATAATTAACGACTCGCCAATGTGTAATATACATGTATGTGTACAGTACTACATGTACCATATGTATAATCTATAGCTCAGCACTAGCTATGTAGCTACATATAGTGCTGTTCACGTTAACTCCTTCAATACTGTTCACAATATATGTGCATACATTGATGTATGTATACTCAATTCCTTCGAAGTTTTGCGTAACCGCAAGCTGATTGCTGACCCTACTGTATTCTACTTGTGTATGCATTTCAATGTTCACCATTGATGTCTATCTGTATGTAGTTTCTAAAGTTCTTTGAAAGGAGGCTGGCGCCGGCTAGCTCAACTTGAGCGCGAGAGAGGGCTTGGTGCCACCGCCAGTTGGCTTCACCAAAGTTCCTTGGATTTCAGGGAAAAGCTCTTTGAAAACCCAATTTGAGGAGAAATGCCATCGAAACCCAAAAGACCATCCACTAACGGCATCGAAACTCTAATTCCTTGGAAATAATAGCTGGCTGCTTGATATTAATCTGATTGAAAGACCATCTAGGCCGTTTAGACAATCAGCACCACCACTAATGAAATCGGGTCCCCTGGGGATCTTAGCTGGCTGCTAAAGTCTAAGGAGTACATAAAAATATAAATAATAATTTTTAGTTGATATAACAGAACCATCATTAATCATTAATAACATCTGAATAATAAATGCTTTCATGTTTGAGCTTCCCGCAATATTGTCCTAAGCTTCTCATCGGACGTGCGCACAAGATGCAAATGCGCAGGTGTACACTTCAAATGCTGTCGATCAATGCCTAAGCGCAACGCGTCAATTAAACATTGTCGGCCCAGAAGAAGCCGTCGAATTTTGAACGACGTTGGACGGTTCCGCAAGTACCTACTATGTATACTGGATCAACCCATTATCCAGTAAATATTCGATTCGCATATCTTTTTTCTCTTCTTGGAACCTTATGTAGGCTCCCGAGGAATAGTATACACCTAGACTCTGCTCCGATTCTTGTACACGTCCTCTCTAGAGAACATAGCTTTACGCATGCTCGTTACTTTATAGAGAATCAAAGTTTCAAAGTCATCAATACTGCTGGTGGACGGAAGTTAAACGTGCGCCAACACACGGACCATATGCTCAAAGCATCAACTTCCACGCAGTATACTCAGGTGCTTGAATATCCTGGCTGGCTGCTAACGTCTATAAAGTACATAAACCGCAGTTGAAATATAACAAATAATAATAATAAATCTTCAAAGTTGGTCTTGTGCGCAAGAAGAACCTTGAAGTCGTGCCTAGCCACATCAATGACAGAACGCTAAGAATGAATTATATATTATGCTCGTTAGTATCCTGCCGCCATTATGCAAAATTGCGACTTCGTACTATTGTGACTTCGTATCATGGCTCTGCTAATTTTTGATAGCTACCATCATGACAAGAAAGAGAAGTTTCAGAGTACGTAGAAGATCTAATGCGCACATAGACATATACCAAGCTTTTCCATGGGTTGTAGTAGCATGGCCGTGGCTTCGATTCAAAAGCTAAAAAACCTAGATCAAGATACAAAGATGAACTTGAAACAGAGGTATTAAACAGAGTTCATTCCAAGAATGAAGATCATCGTCATTATACAAAAAAAAAAGAAGACCGCAATATTAGCTACAAAGTTCATGACAAGCTCAAATCTTCAACTGCTGTAAATAGTCTCGTGCACTCCAGTGCTGGTCAATAAGCCGCCATTGTTTGATCGTCGTCTCTTTGTTTAGGTCGCTGGTCAAATTCCTTTCGATCGACTCTATTTTCCAAAACTCTGAACTTACTCGAATTTATTTATACTAATCCTTGACGCTAGGTATCACGCACACATTTCAAAATTGTAGTTGAACCATTTCATAAGAATATTTATCCTTGTCAGTACTGCTAGCGGTTGTTGCTCAAGTTCTCAAGGCTGTAACGGGTTGAAGGTTGGACTTGTGCGCAACGTTGGACGCGCGCGTTGTAGGAATGAAGGGCTTTACTATGGGTAGTGGTATAACCCCAACCCCGTATCCACGACAACGAATCCTGTAAATGAAAATACCCAATCAACGGTGGATTAATACTAACTGGGCCTAATCCCCGTTCTTTTCGTTCCCAAAGGCTTGACCCATCGAAGAAAAAAAAAACCATCACCACCTCAAGAACGCTGCTCTCGACCAACAACAATCCCCATTATCTTATAATTGATAGCACAACACCACAATGGGTCTCAAGGAACTACCTCAAATCCGTAAGTTGTGCGCTTATTTTGCTGTCACGTCACCGCACCTTTTTCATGGACCCCAGAATGCTCTCTAACCTACGATTTTAGTCTCCGAGGAAGAAATGAAGCAACACAAGATCCCACTTCCTTACCGCGACCGCTGCGCTGCACTTCTGGTGCCACTCAACAAGTGCCGATACGAGGGCTGGTTCTTGCCCTGGAACTGCCAGCATGAGCGCCATCTTTACGAAGAGTGCCAATACCTGGATTTCAAGAGACGGGTTAAGGAGTTGGAACAACTCAAGGCTGCCGCTGCCGCAAAGTCCGAGTAGGGGAATAAAACAGCTAACTCGACACATGTGTATACAAAGAAGAACGAAGAGGGAAGAATGAAGGAAATAGGAGAGGGAGGGAGCGTTGGAGATAAAGTTGCTATATAAAACGACAAACAGATCCTCAAAGAAGAGAATGCATTTCTTATTTGCCAATTTTTTTTTCCTTCCGTTTGAGATGCTACGAACCTGCTCAAAATCAAAACGTCCTTATTGTTGAAGAGCTTTGGCTGCAAGCACGACGACTGCACGCAACTGAAATAAAAGCTCACTTTTGGACCTCGGATGCTGAACTTGAGCTTGTAGACATGAATTTTTTTTGGCTTTGACGCTTTCAGCATTGATCGTAGTACGTGTAACGAAGGAAGATGGATACAGACCGTAAGATAGGGGAGTCGCAACTACTCCAATGTAAATTGTCTACTCTAGGCGTGCTTGATTGACCAGCATGTAGTTGGGAAGTCTCAAGGGGTTACTTGTTGGTAAGATCCTGCAGAACAAGCGCACAGAAGCCTAAGTATTGACTTCCTTATTGGTTTTAAAAGGAATACATGTATCGAAGCTCTTTCTTCAAAGCTTTTGAAATCGCACAAGACTCCATCATGTTATAATGTCTGTCACACCTGGCCGTTGTTTAGTTTCGTCAAAGGAGCCAAACAAGCGCAATTTACACTTGTGTCAAAAATTTCAAAACGAGATGAGAACTCCAACTTTTATTTGCTGCCTCCATTATGACAACACCGCAGAGTGGCACACATGATGTACTCAACCCCAGGCCTTTGATAATTTAATTTACCCAGGTAAGCAATGGACTTCGAAAACTCTTCTACTCGAGATCGTTTACATCTTATCTCCAAAAAAATAATGAACAATTGAAATAAAAATAAAAAAGAAGCCAATAATATAAACGATAAATAAATAATATAAGCTGAGGATCCAGTTACTTTTTCGTGCTCTATCTCTCTTTATTCTCCGAACAGCTTGAAAACTTTTACCCTACTTTGCTTGGACATTGAACCTTGTTCATGGGGTTTAAGTTACAAGGCCGGTGAGTTCCGACGCGTGTTTCTGGCTGAACTGGGTGCCGTTTCCGAGCCGCTGACGTCGGGTTCGCTCTGGTACTGCTGCTGAGAATTAGGGTGATGCTGTTGCTGCTGCTTTTGCTGTTGATGAAACTCTTGCTTTCTTTTTAAAATCTCCGCCGCAGCGAGCGGACCATTCTTCTTCACCATCTTGGCATGATACAGGCCGCATGCATTACAGAGGGTCCTGGCCCCGTCTGGACCGCGCCGCCATTCGGGCGTTTCGCTTGTCCCACAATGGTGGCAGACAGTCGAGTCTAGCACGTCGCGCGCCCGCTTCTTAGGGGTTAGGCGTTTTGCTTGCTGGCCCGGTTGCAGCATACCTTGCTGCAGGTGCTGTTGGCCTGGAGTCGGGGGTCCAGATGGCGGCTGCTGGAGGTTACCCGGGACACCGCCAAAGGAGTAATGGCGGATCCGAGGTGATGCTTTGAAGTGGATGGGGCCGGCCTCGCTGGCGGTGCGTTCGTGCATGCCATGCGGGGCCGAGTCAACAGGGTGCCCGGTCGGGAAACCACTGTGTAAGGGTGGAGCTCCAGGAGCCATTGCAAAATGCTGAGGCGGCGGGACGCCTACACCCGGGCCTCCTTGAGGAAAGCCATGAATATGGGCTGGGCCTGGAGGAGGAGGCTGAATGTGAGGTGCCATATGAGAGGGCGGGGGAGCAGCTGCATGCATGTGAGGAAGAGGAGGAGGTTGAGGATAAGAATAGCCTGGGGGGACGCTCTGCTGCAGAAGCTGCTGCTGTGGTTGCGGAGGTGGCTGATGCTGGGGAAGGGGAGGTTGATTGGGTTGGATGACTTGTTTCTGCTGCACACGGATATCATAGTTTACTCTATTGCGCCAGTAATCCAGTACATCAGCACTAGCTCTGCATCGCTGAGCGAGAATATCCAAAGTCTCTAAGGGCACAGGCGGAGGGCGCTGGTAGGCATTTGCAGACTGTTGAGCTGGAGTTTGGAATTGCGATGCTGTGTGATACAGATGGCTGGCAGTCTCCAAGATTTCTCCAATTCGACTTATAAATTCTGAATCCTGGTTTAACGGAGGAAGAGGGGGAGGATTATGCACAGTTTGTGGGGATTGTGTAGGTAGCTGGTGTCCAGGGTATGGCACAGCTGGTGCGGAATAATAAAACGCAGGTTGGAGTGGTGACGATGCAGGTTGGTCATCTTGTTGGTTTGGAGTTTGAGTAGGTGCTGAAGGAGGAGGAGGGGGTGGATGTGCTATTGGTGGTTGCTGAGCCATGTAACGTGGAAATGGAGGGGTCTGGACCACGGAATGCGGTGACATTACCACTGAGTAGCGCTGTTGTTCCATGGGATTTTGTGACTGCTGCGGTTGAACTGGTCTAACCGCCGAATGCTGTTTCTGGGTAGAGTATGGCTGATACTGCTGATGCGGAGGGCTATCTCGACGAGATTGCACGAGCTGAGGAACATGACTAGTGTCATCCTTGCCAGTCAGGACGGGGGTTGTTGCTGAGGTATTTGGAGTAGATGGCTGGAGATCGGTAAGGATATTCGAGGGGTGAGCCATCGACGATATCGAACTTGAGCCCCGATGTCTAGGAGCAGGGACTCGCGAGTCATCGTAAGTATAGTTTGCGTTTGCAGGTATCGATGCCGCGCTGGAAATATCTGTTGCGCTTGTCTGGGGGGTTTCATTCTTAGTGGTCGACGGGGAAGCGGGGTGAGCTTTACTACTATCCTCACCAGGCCAGCTGGCTACCGATTTTCTCCTGACTTCTGGAGCAGCTTGCTCGATTCCACTTGTGAGATTTGCAAAGCTGGGCAGGTATACGCCTGCAGTTCCTCGGGGCTCGTTTTCATTGTTGGGGAGGGTCGAAGAAGCGGGCGACGGCGAATTGCTTTGGCTGTGTGTTGAACGTGCAGCGGTGCTTGTAGGTAAGGAGTGCCTGCTCATTGAAGGAGCGGAGTCGATGACGGCGGGCGAACTTGCGGGTTGGCGCCGAGGAGTACTGTTGTGGTGATGAGAGTGTATGGCGGAGTGATGGTGCCCCAGTTGCGAATATGCTCTGTGATGATCTAGCAGGCGGTCAGGGAGAGCGATCATAGAAGTCATCTGTAACAGAGCGACGAGCCGGGTAGTGAATGCTGAGGATGACTCCAGGCGAAAATGACGGAGATGAGAAGAAAGGAGAACAGAATTTCGAAAACTTGCAAAGAAGCAAAAGGACGCGGAGGTGGTTTTATATATAAATTTTAGATGAGAGGAGGAGTTCTGAGCGTTTGGCTGGCGATTGACAGGGAGAGCGGAGGAGTATGTATGTATGTAGGTAATAGAAATGTATGCATGGCTGTACAAAGTGCCTAAGAATTCATGGCTGTAGAGCTCGTACAAGGAGTGGTACGAGAGAATTTGAGTCTGGTACATGACGCACTGGACGGGGAGATCCAAGGCCATCGGCAGTGAAAAAGAAACGACCACCCATAAACAGAGCCCGATAGCAGAGGACTATAGGGGGTATAGCTGTGCAGTATTAATATCTGCATCTCCCATGCGTCTCTGCTGCGATACGTATATGTACCCAAAAAAGGTACCGTGCAGCTTAAGCGCTGGAGAACAAGGGTTCGCGTTGCTTTTTCCAAGTACGTTAGGCCGGCCCAAAACAAAACAGTATAAGACATTTCTTTTGTATTTTTTCTTTCTTCAAATGCATGTAAATTTCTCGGCATGTCGCTTAAAAGAAACGTGCGTCTAATTAGTGTTTATTTCTTTTTCCAAATATGTCAAATCCGAAAACGGCCAAGCGCACTAAAGGAGAGTTTCTGGGACCTTTCGCTGTATATGAGGGTCTAGCAGCGTAACTCTGGGACTTAAGTATTAGCTAGCTTGTCGCTGGAAACTAGTAGTTCGCTGCGATGTAGACTAGCTAGTTAAAAAAAGAGCTGTAGGATCAGAGGGTCAAGTGCATTTGATACACTCGCTAAAAAAACATTAGAGTCTGTGAGTGAACCAGTCAAAGAACATGACAGGTTGATTTCACTATCTAGTTCTCTCTATAAATGGCAAGTGAAACTCCCCTTGAAGGCCTTTAAGACCTTTGAGACCTCGAAATTTTTTTTTTTTTGAGACCTTCGCACAATTAATCCCTTCAAGAAAACTAAGCGAAACATGTAAGAAACAGGAGAAAGAGAGCGATAATTACCCAATGGATAAATGTGCTCCAGACTACCACTGAAATCCTCCAAGTCCGTTTCTGAAGCTCTAGGTATGGTAGCGAAAACTTTCGACGTTGTATACTCAAATTTATCCCGGTACACCAAACGGGTACTTTCTAAGAAGCGTACTATAGAGCATCTTAATAGTATAATCCATGGAGCTAGTACATGTGAGCAAGAAGCTTACGGTGCTAAAAATGCGTGAAACAAAGGTAGATTAACGGGCGACTGACAGAAGGCGGTAACTTTGAGTAGATTATCGAGAGGCTGCCTAGGCTGGAATGTCTTACTTCACGTGTATATAGTTAATACACTTATAGTAGTATCACTTCAACGGGATAAACAGATTCGTCAATCTGTCTCAGTGATCTACCCATAATATTGTCACCTCCACCCACTGCACCAGTTGTTTGTATTACTGCAGCACAACTACAATGTACACATGTACAGAGTACATGACCGCGGAATGCTTTAGAAGGGCATATCTCATTAATGTTTAATTCAAATGTCAACGAACTCCTACCATCTTAGATCGATCTCGAGACCAGCTCTCTGGCTCCCCTTTAGCGTCCAGAGTGAAATAATTGGAGATGCAATTATTTTCCATTCTGAGCCCCGCCAATCTCACGCCGTAATGAGGTGTCTTGGTTCACTTCAAATGTGACCTTGCACTGGATCACAAAAGCCTTTTGCTGATGCTGCTAATGATGGGCTTCAGTCTACATCATGTCTAAGACTTCAACTGCCAGCATTTTCCGTGGAAATAAATATATTAAAATCAATAAACCAAAAAGGAAGGATCTAAAACTAGGCTTGAAATATTTTTTCTCTATACTTGACAAATTTTTTTAATTTTGCACCAGCAATTTTAACAGCGAACTGAAATGTTTTGAATTATTCAATACCTTTCGATCATATATCAACCAAATCTTGATCTTGCATCAGACGTTTTATCTAAATAATCTTTGGTCAGTAATCAATCAATTGTACGGCAAAGAGCGGGTTTGAAGACCCGATTGTTGCATTTCGTGGGCGGCGCTGGCGTAAAAAGTCAAAGTGTTACAAGTGGCCGCTTGCACTTGTTTGAACTATCTAAACTACCTGTGAACAAAAAATTTTCGACCGCGTTGTTTTTGCACGCGAACATCTCGGCTATCTGCGACAACGAGAATCTCAAGTCCCCGAGGAAAAAAAGGTTTTCACCATAAGGTTAAGGTTCCATAAGACCCATACTCTCTGCGAGTTGCCAAAACCTTAATACTATTATATGAGGCTGGCAGCCCGACTTGCGCGGGAGAGAGCTTGGAACCACTACGTGACCAAACGCCCACCGATCCCAGAGGGATCCATTGATGAACCTGTTCCAGGGGAAATGTCGTCTAGACAGTCTAGGCCATTTAGACAATCAGCACCACCGCTAATGGACTCGGGTCCCCCGGGTATCCTGGCTGGCTGCTAACGTCTATAG